>CAIGRN010062345.1:0-24063 GCA_903798345.1 Fraxinus anomala
AGGTTATTTCCGAGTCGAGCCAAGTGCATGGTGTCGATATTATCCATCAACTATTTTAAATCATCGTATGCCGAGTTATGCCACTTGACATAATTAGATTATATGATTTATGCTTGCTTCATTTTTTGTAGCTTTACATCTATTTGGGTTATATTGTAAATTGTATCAAAAAAAAAATAATAACTAAAAGAAAGTTGAAAATGTTTAAACCGTTATAAATTAGAGAGAGATAAGAAAATGTAGAGAAGTCACCAGACTTTTGGGTGTATATTTCATTAAAAACTAGTCCCATATTTGTAGGAAAAATTAGGACTACAAAGTATACAATAGCAATAAAATCTTGGACAAACACTACTTTATTTACAACATAAACAAAACAAGAATTGGTTAGTTCATCTCAATTTTTGTATTTGAAATTTTTTCTAATTACAGATTAAATATTTTTACTCTTGATCTTTATCGAGTCTAACATCCTAAATAATTCTTAAAAACATTAGTTTTATCAGGTAAAACTGATGCCTTTAGGCATAAACTGCTCCTACGCATTAACGTAGAGAGGTTGTCAAATGGGAGGTGAAAATTCTACATAAAATGGTGCAGTAGATTGGGTTCGAATGTTTGAATGGTCTTGTGTCCCAATATTGAGTTTATGTGCCATTTGCAGCAACAAATCCTTCCTATTTAAGCAAAAAGGACGTAAATTGTCAGAACCCATCACCTATACTACAAGTACCATAAACTTTCAAACAAAGAATTCTAATACTCTGTGGGAGATGAACAAAGGTGTCTATATATTTCTACTTGCATGTGCTTCTTCCAAGGAGATCCGAGGGTCAGTTCGTTTCATTCTTGTGCAAGAGAGATCAACTATAATTGGAAAAGTCTGCTGAATGAACAAAAGTATTAGACAGTTAATTCTAAGCGACCTCGTATAAATGAATCATTGCTGGACAAAACTCCCGAACCGAACTGAACAATTTTTCTTAAGTTAAATATCTGAAAGGATATCCAAATTAAGAACCGACGGGTTCGAATCGATTTTCGATTCTAGAGCAAGAATCGATGGACTGAATAAGAACTGAATCTCCTTAATTTTTTAATTAATTTATTTAAATAAGCCAATTTTTTTTTTTTAAAAATAAATTTGCTAACTAGTTAATTTAGTTCAAACTTAGTAATATGATTTTCCTATTGAAAGAATTCAAAAGTAAGGGGTTAACTATGCACAATTCAAATATCAGGTTTAATTAATGCAAAAAACTCAGGTTTTAATTAGTTAATTAAAAATATTTATTAATTAAATATAATAAATTCACAATTATACAATTAATGGTCACATATACATAATTATACGTCACAACTTATTTATTGGTTACATATTATCAAATTAATTGGTCACAAATTATTTCGATATCACAAATCAAAAATTTCGTAGGTCACAGTTTATTTCATTAGTCACATATTTTCAAATTCGTTAGTCACAAATTATTTTACGATCACAATTCAAAAAATTTTATGGTCACAATTTGTTCATCGATCACAAATTAAAAATTTAAAAGTCACAATTTATTTATTATTCACAAATCATAAATATTATAAGTCACAACTTATTATACAATCACAAATTAACAATTTTTAGGTTATACATTATTTTTTGTCACAATTTATCTTTTTCATTGTTCACGTATTGTTTATTGGTAAAAATTAATCAATTTAATGGTCACAATCAACAAAATAATTCGTAACCATCACAACACTTGTGACCATCACTACCACTTCCAGCAATAGCACCACCACCACCACCGTCGTCATCCGAACGTCGCCATTACCTCCCAGTAGCAACACTACCACCTCAAACAAATCAACTCGTCACAGAAAAAATTTATTGCAATTACAACCACGACCATAGATCGGGACCCAAATTTTCTAGATCTCCCGTCATCCACCTAGATTGTGACCACCACCACCAATGCCAACATTGTTTGTGACACCGCAATATCCACCACCTCCATCACCAAATCCACCAACAAAATCATCTTAAAATCCCAACACCAAAACATAGAAAACCACCCCCACGCAACAAACCACGAAACTATAATCATCGCCGCCACAACCACCATCGTCACAGCTGATACATAGCTGTAGCCATCGCTACCACTATCTCACCATCACAGCCCATCAAAAATCCCAAAAGCGCTAACCCCAAAAGCGCTGCTACACAATCCCCACCAAAAAATCGCCGCTACACCATCACAGCCTACCTCATCTATCTCCATCTCCACGACACCATCCTCACCAAAAATCCTCAAATCTGTTATTCTACCGTAGTGCCGTTTCTGCCATTCTGGAGAAATCGAGTTGAAGTTTGACAGCATCTCTCCTAATTATTGTGAGCTCGTCATTTTTCTCTTCGTGTGATCTTAACAATCAAATCTATGAAGAACTCAACAAAGATATACGCAAAATACACATAAGATTGGACTAAGTTATTTTGTAAGAATTAAGACTGAACATATCATTAGTAGAATTAATGTGCTTTTGTAAACATTAAAAAATTTAATTATAGTACAGAACTTGGGAACCGAACCAAATGGAATCGAATACGAACGATTCCATAATTAAATTTGGATCCGACGGTCACACTTACTAAATACCCGAAAATTTCGAGTTAGGTTCTCGTTAGAATCGAACCAAACCGGACAATGTCGAGCCCTATAAATGATACACAAAACCTAACCTGCATTGTAGTTATTAACTTGTTGAAACCTAAGCATTCTCGATTTTGGACTTCTAAATACGAGAAATGCTATTCATCAGCACAAATTACCCATAAGTAGTGATGTTTAATTAATTGACTTGACATTAAAGTCAAATAAATGCCACATCGCTACTTATGCATTAAAATTGACTATTGCATAATCTAGTATAAATGCGGCCATTCATAATCCAAACAATCACCAGTAACTCAAATATGCTACAAAAACATAAAGCCCCATCAAGATTGTGATCACAAAGATATATGGTTATGACAGCAGATAAGCTATAAAAGCATAAAGCCCCTTCAAGATAATGATAACAAGGACATATGGTTAAATTGATAACAGCAGATAGTTAAAATGTTTGACCTGCTCCAGTACAAGACGAGCTGCCTTACTAAATTTATTTATAAAATGCATCGTACCCACTTGTCTTGATAAAGCAAACTGATAGATTGTTACATCCTCAGCAACCAGAAATACATCCTAACTCTAGTTTAACCAGGTGGCTATTTCAATTTCTTGCCCCCAACCAAGATCATATAAAGGTGATTTTCAGCTTGGTCTGTCAAAAAATGACTTTCAGATAGAACAGCTTGAAGTTACTTAATAGCTGAATGTTAAGAGCAAATAAGAAAGAATACTAACCTCCATCAGGCCCATCTTTAATCACGACTCTAAAGCCATGATCGAGGAGGCCTTCTCGTTTCGCAACCAGCTTAGCAGTGTAAAGAAACTGGCCAAGCATCTCACAATGCTCCTCCTCAGCCTATAAAAAAGGGTCATAGAAAATAAAAGACCAAGCATTTCAGATTAGATTAAACTGACATAAAATTTGGACAAAATGAGGCCGCAATTGGAGATTGAAATTTCCATTGCATAAAATGGTGAAACGCGAGATGGTTATTCCTCACCTCTCGCTATCGTTGAGCCTAATTGAAGACCTAATCATTCTGAGTCCAGTTTATAAGACTCCGATAGCACTATTGTTGAGCCTAGCTATAAGACCTCGTCTATCCGAGGTTCTCTTATAAGACTCCGATAGTTCGAGAGCTATTTACGAGATGTTTATTCCTCGCCACGTTAGATGCTTATCCCTGGTTGGAGACCTTATCCCTTGAATAAAGGAAGATACATCATATTTTGAAGTCCTTATTCCTTGAAAGAGGAAAAGACAGTCCTCATTCTTTGAATAAAGGAAGATGTTGCATTATCTTGGAGTCCTCACTCAGGAAACAAAATTCGCAATCTAAAAAATTAAATTTGCACAAGTTCAAAAATAATAAAAAAACCTCATAACGAGAAAGACTCGTAGGGGAAGCCTCTTCATAGACGACCTGTCCCTATGAAGAGATGCGTTGGCACTTCGACGAGAAGCTGGATCCCAAGAAGAACCACTTCTGCACTCATGAAGTGTGGCACATACCTTTAACAACTAAAGTTGTTAAGAGAGCCTAAGCATAAGCGAACCACTCAACCCTTGCTTAGAAAGAGAAAGGCAAGAGAACTGCATATACTTGTGCAAATTATAAATAAAGTTAGACTAAAGTCTGAAGTGCTGAAGAGCCTCGAAGTTACTTCACGAAAGCTAAGAGCGTCGCCATTACTTTTGTAAAGGCTAAGAGTCTCGAAATTATTTTGCAAAGGCTAAGAGTCTCGGTGTTTCTTTTACAAAAGCTAAGAGCTTTGAAGGCAAAGAGCCTCTGAAGTATCAGAAGCAAACAAAACTGACCTCCTAAAGGTAAGCACAAGTTTATGTTGGAAACCTCGGAATGGGTAGACCTTCCAATCATGTGTATTTCTGCACAAAGCGGGGCACTTGAATAAAAGATAGAAGTTCCAAGAACTCTGCTCAAACCAAGCAAACAAGCTCTAAGAGAGCATGAAATTAAAAGAGTATGTTGTTTGAAGCTCTAAGAGAGCATGAAATTAAAAGAGTACATTGTTTGAAGCTCTAAGAGAGCATGCAATTAAAAGAATATGTTGGTTGAAGTTCCAAGAGAACTTGAAACTCTAAGAAAACATTAACTTGAGTAGTTATGTTGCAAACAAACAAGCTTGAGAGCACGTTCGAAGTTAAAGGATTGGTTTAGTCCATATTACAGAGTAGATGCTGTAGAAATTTCGACAAATTATACAGTGTCTATCTCTCGAGGTAAATCGTAAGTCTTTGCTTATTTTGACTGACGCATATTCCTGAGGCAATCTGTAAGACCTCACCAACTTGACAACCAATACTTCAAAGTCTGACCCGCACATGAATGTACAACTCATACTTTGGGGACTATTGTTACTCCCGTAAATTACGTGGCACGCACATGATAAGAAGGGTCCCACATACCGACGTGGCATTGACTTAGAGGGTCCTCTAAAAGATAGCATGGGCTTCAACCTGAGAGATCCTCGGATTGGAGGTCCTTGTTGTGAAGAGCCTCGGCTGAAGGGCCTCATCCACTTACATAGTGCCTCGACTGGAGGCCTCATGACCCTCAGTTTTGGGCTTGGACAATGCCCATTTACATTTTCTATATATATGTGATTCACTTCATAATTAAGATACGTTCTCTAACCCTATCCAAATCCCCATTCCTTCTCTCGCACTCTCTTTTTCTCTTATTCGGCCGTTGATTTGACCATCAAAGTGTAAATGATCGCCGGGTATTTTTTCCAGTTGACGTCTTTTGCCTCCTAACAGGGTGTTTAGTGTGCAGGTAATGTCCCCAAGGAGGGAACGTGGTAAGGATTCTGTTGGACTCATTTTTTAGAAAAATCCTCGCTTCATTCACATTCATATGTTGCAATGTCTATATATGTTTTTGCAAAATCATTTATGTATTCACGACATATTATGGTTCAATCGATATATATTTTGTGTATGATAAAAAAAGTGAAATGAAACATCCATACTTTTTTATTAGAATGTAATGTCGAAAGAATTAATCTAGTTGTACAAATGAATGGATATATTGCCTGCCAACTCACATTAATCGTCAGTTAAGTTGTCAACTGAATCGTAAGTAACATGATTGATGTCTGAATTACAAAAAAATTGAATTCATGACGGTGCATAACAGATCTGATTTGTTATGATAATTCATCAGAAATTTGAAATGGATAGCATATTTCACAGGCTGGGAACCAGAAATAATCATTGTGTATAGCTCAACTTCAAATTAACTACGTTAAACTATACAAGTGCAAACGTTTTTGTTCCAAATTTGCATATGAAATATCAGAAGTAGCATAGCATACACATGCAAGTATGTAATTTGAAAAAATATTTTTACATAACATCTCATGAATGTGGATTCTTACTAGATCTTTCTTATTCCCTCGTTAATTTGATCAAGTAATTTCATGTGGAAATCGAACTTATGCTTTTTGTATGCCCCCGCATCTGAATTGAAAGACTTTGCAATATTCTTACCATCATACAAAATTGCTGTAATATGTATTGCAATCCATCATACAAAATTCGAGCATGTAATGTGCAAATAATTACAAGGGTACTTATATTAAAAAAACAATATAAAAAGAGTAATATGGAATATGCGTCGTGTTCGTAATGTGTAATGGGTGTGTTCATACAACATGGTTGTTCATAGGTGACTAAGTCTACCCTAGAATCATCTCATTACACAGTTACAGGTACGACTTAATTGACAACTACACGCATACAGCAACGTGAATGCATAATTATCATGTGGGTTGTCCTATTCGCCACTTCTTTGTCGACGGGTGATTCTCGTTCCTTCTAATCTC
This sequence comes from Fraxinus anomala, assembly GCA_903798345.1. Lineage (NCBI taxonomy): Eukaryota > Viridiplantae > Streptophyta > Magnoliopsida > Lamiales > Oleaceae > Fraxinus > Fraxinus anomala. Next base: position 6,519 of record CAIGRN010062345.1, read on the forward strand.
ACAGTATGATTATGAAGTGTGTAATTTGACATGAGGGAGTAAGTAAAATTTCACTTATATTGGCTCCACAATCTCTATAGATTTTAAACCTTCTCCTTTGTTGCTACCCTCTTTAAATGCCAAATATAACTTTCGTTTGGGTGTTGTCCCATGGATGAGAATCATCGACTCTTTGTTGTACGAATATTGAACCCATGAGCAAAGGTCAGTTGGCATACCTATTATTGGTGAATCTTCATTGGATAGCCTTCTAGTTTCAGGTTGCATATACGTACGTCGACTAGGTGAAGACATTATCGAACGAAATACTGGATTGTATTCTGTATTCTTCGCATATACGTACGTCGAATAGGTGAAGACATTTGCTTCCAAATCTGCTTGTAAATCGATTTTTGAAGTATAGACAACGTATTTGGCGGTATTGTTGTAAAAGGTGATTGATCTATAGAATGATTTGTGGTTTTGGGGAATGTTTGATTTGGGATTTTGATTTGTGGTTTTGGAGATTATCAAAGAAAAGCCGTGAAAATGGGAATAATGGATAGCCAATGAGCAAATTAATGAGATACGAGTTGGGAGATCTATGGATACCTTGATTTTTTGGAATACAGGATTTTAGATTTTGATTCTTGAACGAATATGGTCGCAAGGCTGAAATTGGGGATTTTCCTTTTTGGCTCTTCCAACTCGGCGATATGTGTTAATTTGATTGGGCTTGCTTGGTGGAGTGATATAAGCTCCCAAAATAATCGATTTATGAAATAAGTTGTTTTATGATGTTTCAATTTTTACTTTATAAAAAGTAGTATTAATAGGATAAAAATATTGGAAGTGTATTATATGAATTAATATTTAAAGAGGTATAATACGTGTAATTACCTCCAAAAACACCCAAGCGCGATAGCCCATTTATCCTCAATGGGCCCAAACCTAACCCATTTCCAAATCTGCAAACCTTAGAAACACTCTTATCATTTACTGCACAGTTTATTGACAAGGGAACAATACATAATTAAGGTATTAATTATACACAACTTCAATTTTAAGAAATTATGTTTAAACTTTCAAAAATCAGGTCCTATTTCTGATTTTATTAATTAAAAATATTTTTTTTTAATTTAATATATTTTGGTCACAACATTACATATTTTTATGGTAACAATTCAAGAATTTTATAGGTCACAATTTGTTTATCAGTTACAGATCAAAAATTTTGTAGGTCATAAATCAAAAAATTTGTAGGTCACAAATTAAAAAAATTTTAGGTCATAAATCAAAAATTTTGTAGGTCATAAATTTGTTTGAGGTCGTGTATTATCAAATTAGTGGTCACAACTTATTTCTCGATCACAAATAAAAAATGTTATAGGTCACAGATTAATTTTTCGGTCACGACTTAATCAATTTTGAGTCACTGTTCGAATTTTAAGGTCACAAATTACCAAATTTTAAGGGTCACGGTTAAATAGTTGGTCACAAGTCAACTATTGGGTTACATACCAACACCACTTCCAATGTCTCTACCGCCACTTGCGTCCACCCTCACAAGATGGCCGACGACGCCACCACTATACCACCACCAACAACCACCTCCACCTCCACCGCCACTAGAAACCATCACCACCAAACATCACCGCCACCACAACCACCGAACCCATAGCCACCACTTCATCCAACACCACCATCACCACCTCCTCGCCGCCGCAACCAATACCACAAACCACCATCAACAAAACACCAAACACCAAAAACCACCACTGAAGCTGTCGCCACCTCCATAGTCAAACTACCACCACACCATTAACACCACAAAAACCATCACAACAACCACCACATGCACCTCCACTTGCACCACCAACCACCACCACCTAACCCCCCAACAACTCCAAAAACACTGCCAAATTCAATAAATCCCATACTCCACCATCCCGCATCCCCATTCCACGCAGTGCGGTCACAAACACTATACCATACCACCACCGTCACCTCTACACCACCACCACCACCAAATCTACCACTTCACAAACACTATACCATACCACCATTGCCACCTCCATACCACCACCACCATCAGATCTACCACTTGCACTATCACAAAAACCAAATAACACCAAAACATGGACACCACCACCACTCCCAACAACAGAAAAAAGGAAAGCACCGTCGATCGCGCTGAAGTGACACCTCACAGAGAAGCAGCTGCAGCGGCACTGCGCTTTGTGAGGTCACTACTGCGTGCGAGAGTTTTAGAGCATTTTTTATGTGTGTTTTGATGTTGTGATGTAGGTTGATGAAATTGAAGAAAATAAGCAAAAGTTGACAAATTTGGAGAAAGTGGCTAAATTGTAAGAGATCCAAAGTTCGGGGACTAAAATATAAATACTCAAAAGTTGCGCTGAACCTCACGATGAAGATTTGACAGTGTTAGGAGTCAATTTAATAAAGAAAACCATCAAAGGAAATCAAATATAATCAAAGAGTGATCACACATCAAGTTCCAACCGAAAACGTTTTGCTTCGAATTTTCAGCTTCATGTTGAGACCAATTTTTAACATATCAAACGATCTAATTAGAAAATGATATCTGAAGAAAGGTTGTAACCATTTTAGTTAGCTTTTCAACATATCTTGAATTACATCAATCGGACATCGGAGGAAAACGATATGATAAAAAGACTGAAGGAAGCGCAAACTGCCCGAACAATGTGCCAGCTTGCTGAAATTTTACAGAATGCGTGGCGCTGCCTTGTGGGAAAAGGTATTTTTATATTTTTGGAATCTTTTCTTGGCCCAATTCAACCCTAATTCATCCCTAAACTCCAAAAAACTTAAATACAACATCAAAACCCTATTTTAAGGGAGGGAATTCAAGGGATGCAAGATTTAAAATAACCAAAGAGGCAAGAACAACAACAAAGAAGAAGATTGAAGATCCACAATCCTAGTTTTTTCTATTCTTTTTTCCTACGTTTCCTTATATGAATTTTTGTATTTCCATAGATTATATCATGAGTTAGATTCATATTCTAGGGTTTGATGTAGCCAAATATTGGACCATGATTTGATGATTCCATAGTTATTTCTATCGCATATATTTAATTGTGTCATTAAATTCATATTCTAGGGTTTGATATAGCCAAATTTTAGATTGTGATTTAATGATTTCATAGTTATTTCTATTTGATTGTTTCGCATATATTTAATTGTGTCATGAATTTAATGCTTTCAATTACCTGATCAATAATTGGATGAATAGATGCTAATCAATTTCGGCACTCGAGAGATGGGAATTTAGGCTTGGTAATAAGATTGATACAACGTATGTTTTATAGATTTCGAGAGAAAGTATGAAAAAGCTTACTTCACAAAAGAATCGGGACTTTGATAAATTTTATATTTTAGTTCAGAATAGAGATTATTGGGATTGCATTCTAGGATTAATTTCTAGCCGGCACTCGAGAGAGGGGAGAGAAATATAATTGGATTCTTGCTTTTAAATATAGGAAAATCAATTGGAATAATTGGATATCATTGAATCATAATTGAAAGTTTGGTGAAATCATTCCCTAGGCTTTCTCAATTTGATAATTTGCATTCTTCAATTTTGTTACAACGAATCACGTTAGATTAGTTAAAACATTCAATCAATCAATCATTTGTCTTGATAAAACAGAAGCTACATAATTATAGTACTTGATGGAAATTAAATTACAATCCCTGTGGGTTCGACATCCTAACTCCAATACTATATTCAAAGCTTGACACCGTACACTTGCGGTAATTTCATGTTGTGGAAAATGCGTGACAGTGATATTATAGAGTGATACCTTTTTAAGTGATCACATCGTCTACGTATGAAAATTTTCAAAAATTTTCAAGAGATTCTCTATTTGTAAATAACATATTCTGCAATTTAGAGAGTATTCATAAATTTAGAGAGTAGAAATATTTAAATACTTCACCAATCCTTTTATATTTAACATTTAATTTTACTACTCCCAAAATGTATTTATTATTTTTTTCCTATCTTTTATTTCATCAACTTCCCTCCAAATTATTATATTATTTTTCTTCAATTTTTTGTATATATCAATATGTGGAGTATTAAAAATTGAATTATTTTGAATGCATTTAATTATAGAGAGTGATTTTGACTCTCCAAATTCACTCTCTATTTTAAGATGTTATTTTGAAGAGTTTTTTGAAGCATAGTTTTAAGACTTTTTAAAATATAGTACTTCACTTTTAAAGATCCACTTTGAAAATGTTCTTAGACATTCTGAATTAAATTTTCACGTATATTAATGTTTTAAATTATTATAATAAAAATAGATACATTTCTTTTCTTGTTATTCGGTTTGGGTTTTGGCGGACTCTTTTCAAAATTTAAACATAAAATTCATACAGTTCATGGGAATTGTAGATTCCAAGTATCAAGCCTTAGTTTTTGTCTTGTCAATAGTCTTGCCTTGTTTAATTATAACAACAAAAATCGAAGAAAAAAATGGGGAAAGGGCAAATGGTGTAAAACAAAAATCCCTAGGTTTGGTAAAGGAAAAGGAATTGTATGGAAAATCACTCAATTTTTATTTCATTTTTTCTTGTATAGTACGTCAATCCCTTTTAAGTGCCCAATGTGATGGGTATGACATCTTAATATAACTATTTTTGTTCTTCTAATAACAGAGGCAACATAACACTAAATAGTGTTAAATCCATATTTTTTTGGCTTGGTGGGTGAAGAATGAGGGAGAAAAGTGAAGAGAAAAAGAGTGGAGGAGTGTTATGGTGTTGGTAAGGAAGACCCCCTCTTTATAGTATTGTACCTACTATACCATAGGACTAGCACTCCATTTTCCATGATACTTGAAAACCTGTCTCCATTTACAACACTAGATGATTTTTTTGGCTGTTCGAAGAATTCAAGCAAAAGAACCAATTTTAAAAAATTTCAAAAGTTTGAACTTTTACCTCAATTTCTTGAATTTTGATGGATGAAATGAAAGTATTTAAATCTCATTGAATGGTGTGAGGATGCCACGATTCTGCAAAATCGAAGTAGATTTTGGAAGAATTTTGGTAAAACAATTCAAATATTGAGAGAAAAATGAAAAATTGCCGGTTTTGTGATTATACTTGTGTATAAGTGGGAGCTGGTGGGATTAAACCCTACTCTAGGTTATTGCCACGGATGCTTGGCTATGTGCTTTCGCATGTGAGTAAGGTACATGTTTGAATTTTATAATCAATTCGAATTCCTTTACCAAAGAATTTTATGCAAATTTTACTTGAAATTAAAAAATAAAAATAAAAATAAATAAATAAATAACAGGTAATCCCAAATTATATGCAATCTCAATTCTCAATGGCAATGTAGAAAGAACTAGAAGTCATATCAAGATTTAAGAAACATAATTTAATAACATTAAACTTTCAATTAAATGGATGATATACCTTTATAAATAAAATAATTTCACATATCGCCCATACCAAAAGAAGAAATCCTTCGACCAATATCATTTTCTCGACTTCTATCTTTCATTACGATTTTCCAAGTCCAACATTTGACCTGTTGTCTACAAACAAAATTTCATTAATAAACTTCCAATCTTCTGATGAATTGACGATTCGTTTTGACAGGTCTGTTAAAACACATAACAAGTTGCAATTAATTCACTGATCAACACTCATTGCTGTTGGCATGAAAGCTGAATTTAGTTACCACTATTCAGAAGATGATTGTGATATTTGTTTGGGACCACGATGATTATTGTAACCATATTGATTCTTACGTACGCTGTGTCCCCCTTCTTTTCTTGCTCACTATTCCAGCTTCTTGTATATATAGCTGGCATTGTATTCTTGTAATTAAATTAAATTAAATTATATAAACTTAATCCTCTTGCTCAAAGCTGTTTGTTTATTTCCCTATCTGAATTTCAACTTGGTATCAGAGCCATTATGGCTAACACCGGATCAGTTGATAACACACAATCAGCACAACCTACTTTCAGCACTTTGATGCCTCCAATGTTGGGAGGAAATCAGGTGCAAACACTTGGGATAAGTCTAATTCAAATCCCACCAGTTAGGCTCGACAGAAACAATTTTTTATTGTGGAAGAACATGGTGATGCCAATCATCAAATGGTGCAATCTGGAAGGATTTTATCACTGGAACAAGAAGTTGTCCAGCTGAGTTCCTAGCAACCCAAACTAATGGTTCAACTGGAGTCATAATAGAAATGGCTCATAATCCAGAGTATGGAAAGTGGGTGTCAACAGATCAACTATTGATGGGTTGGTTGTATTCGTCAATGACAACAGAAATTACAATGAGAGTTATGGGATCATCCAAGTCTTCTGATCTTAGAGAATGCTGTACAAGAAAGTTTTGGAGCCATGAACATATCAATGGTCACTTTCCTTGTTAGTGAACTTCAAAGACCCAGGAAGGGAGTAATGAGTGTTGATCAATATCTCAATACTATAAAACAACTTGCAGATAATTTCGAAATTGCTAGTAAAGTCATCCCTCACAGTGACCTTGTTACTCAAGTGCTAACTGGATTGGATAAAGAATATACCCCTATTGTAGTCCAAATCAATAGCAGGGAGTCCATCACTTGGCATGAGCTGCAGTCAGTGCTTATGACTTATGAAAGCAGAATTGAGCATCTCAACAACTTGAAAAATAGTCTGGCATTAGTCTTTGAGTGAAGCCTCAACCAATTTTATCCATAGCTTAAATACCTCCAGAGAAAGAAGGTTTAACTATGGTGGAAGAAGCAACAACTATAGATGAGGCAAAAGTAGAGGCAGATAAGGTAGATTTTTTGCAAACAAATGTGTCTGCCAAATCCGTGGGATGAACAACCACTCAGCAGCGTTATGATGAGAGGTCTATGGCTGCCAAGCCTAATACTCACTATCAGAATAGTTCACCAGAACCGGCAGCTCCGATGGCTTCTTCAAGGACTGTGGCTGATCTAGCTTGGTTTGCAGACTCAGGTGCTAGTAACCATGTCACAGATGATAAAGGAAATCTGATTGAGGCACTGGAGTATGGTGGTAAGCAAAAACTTGTTGTCAAAAATGGTAACAAACTCCACATCTCTCACATTGGCACAAATCACCTCAATACACAAAACAATAAGTCACTAGTTCTTAACAATGTTCTGTTAGTTCCTTCAATAAAGAAAAATCTATTAAGTGTCTCACAATTAACCTCTGATAATAGAGTATTCATGGAATTTCATTCTGAATCTTGTGCTATTAAGGACAAATGAACGAAGAATGTGCTGCTAGAAGAGAGACTCAAGGATGGATTGTATCATATTGAACTGGTAGGTGAAGTTAACCAATCTCCTGTCTTTAAGTCTGTCCACTCAAATAAATTTACCTCTTCCATTTTTGTTGCTTAGTCCAAAGGTCTTATAGAGTATATGTCTAAATTCAAGTTGTGGCACGTGAGACTTGGGCATCCCTCAAGTTATATAATGTCTCAAGTGTTCAAACTATGTAATGAAAAGCTTGATATGAATGAAGTTAATCATTATTGTGATGCCTGTCAACTTGGAAAAGCACATTTACTGCCTTTTAAACTTTCCACTTCTCATTCATCTACACATCTTGACTTAGTTCACACAGATGTTTGGGGTCCTGCTCATTTACAATCAACTTTAGGTTTCAAGTACTATATCCTATTCATAGATGATTACAGTAGGTTCAAGTGGATATATCCTATGAAGAACAAATCTGAAGCACTGAACTCCTTTATTCAATTCAAAAATTTCGTTGAAAACAAGTTCAATAGGAAAATCAAAACACTTCAATCTGATTAGAGGGGTGAGTTCAGAGCATTTACTGAATTTACCCTACAATCAGGAATTCACACGAGGTTTTCTTGTCTCTACACCTCATCTCAAAATGGTAAAGCTGAAAGAAAATATCGCCACATTACTGAAACTGGTTTAACCCTCCTTGCTCAAGCAACATGCCATTGCATTACTGGTTGGAGTCATTTCACACAGCCACCTACCTTATTAACAAACTGCCTACACCTGTTCTTTAAGTGAAATCATCTTGCCAAGTTCTGAATGATGAACAGATCAATTACAAGTCACTTAAAGTTTTTGGATGTGCCTGTTTTCCCTACCTAAGACCTTACCAGCCTCATAAGTTCAGTTTTCACTCCACTAAATGTGTTTTCCTTGGCTTCAGCAACTCCCACAAAGGTTATAAATGCCTCAATCCTACTGGCAATTTATCTATCCGGACATGTTGTTTTCAATGAAAAGGAGTTCCCATTTCAGCATGGGTTCCTAAACAAGTGGGGTTTTCAGACTCAAACAAGACATAGAAGAAAAGATTTTGAAGTATAAGGCAAGGCTTGTTGCAGAAGGTTTCCTACAAACTTCAAGCATTGATTACCATGAGACTTTTAGTCCAGTAATCAAGGCCTCCACCCTAAGAATTATACTATCACTTGCTGTCTCTAAAGGTTGGAGTATTAGACAAATTGATATTAACAATGCTTTCCTAAATGGAAAGCTAAGTAAAGTTGTCTTTATGAAACAACTAGAGGGCTTTGTTGACAAATCCAATCCAACGTTTGTTTGCGGACTAGACAAGGCTCTCTGTGGACTTAAGCAAGCCCCCAGAGCGTGGTATGAAAGACTAAGAGGAACTCTTCTAGACTGGAAGTTCATCAAGTCCAAAGTTGACAGTTCATTGTTCTTCTATATAAGTAAGAGACAGGTAATTTTTTGTTTGGTATATGTTGATAATATTGTAATCACTGGAAATGATCACAAAGTACTGCAATGCTTCATTAACAAGCTTAAGTCACAGTTTGCATTAAAAGACTTGGGTGAATTGCATCAGTTCTTAGGGGTTGAAGTGAAGAGATATGAATGAGGGATGTGTCTCACCCAAGTTAAGTACATCAAGGACTTGCTAAAAAGGTTTAAATTTGAACATCTTAAACCTTGTGCAACACCTATGGCAGTAGGAAAATGCATCTCCAAGAATGAAGGTGAGAAGATGGCAGATCCCTTCTTGTACAGATGTGCAATAGGTGGGCTTCAGTACATTGCTCATATACGACCAAATATTAGCTTTGCAGGGAATAAAATAAGTCGATTCCTACAAACCCCTTTAGACATTCATTGGAAGACAATTAAGAGAGTCTTCAGATATCTGAAAGGCACCGTGGAACAAGGCTTATGGATTCAAAGAAGCGACAGTTTAAACATCATCGATTTTCCTGATGCTGATTGGGCATCTTGCCCAGATGACAGGAGATCAACAGACGGCTAGGTCAAGTGCTGAATTAGAATACAGAGCACTGGTACAAGCCTCAGCTGAAATACATTGGATTGAGTCACTCCTTAAGGAAATCAAATTACAGCCTGTCTCATCTCTCACTCTGTGGTGTGATAATCTAAGTGCTAGTGCTTTAGCTTCCAACCCTGTTTACCATGCTCGAACTAAACACATTGAACTTGATATACACTTTGTGAGAGACAAAGTTCTTGAAGGGAATTGAGGATATAATACATTCCTCATCTGATCAAACCGCAGATTTATTAACCAAGCCTCTCTCCCATTCCAAGTTCCTGTTTCTTAACAGACAAGCTTGGAGTTAATGGATAAAATCCAGCTTGAAGGAGGATGTTAAAATACATAACAAGTTGCAATTAATTCACTAATCAACACTCATTGCTATTGGCATGAAAGCTGAATCAGTTACCACTATTCAGAAGATGATTGTGATATTTGTTTGGGACCACAATGATTGTTGTAACCATATTGATTCTCACGTGCACTATGTCCCCCTTCTTTTCAGCTCATTGATGTTGAACTGCCAGAATTGGATTAGGTGTCAATCACAGATATACAAATGCCAAGCTCTTATGTTTTTACAGCACGATGCATAGTAGAATGTTTGAGTATAAAAAAATATTACAAATGGTACGGGATATGGGATTTGTGTTTAACAGATTAATTTATGTAAAGGGAATAGGATTGATAAGAATATCATATGAGTATTGACATGATCCGTCCCTAATCAACTTAACGGACCCGATACGTGTCGTGCGCCGATAATAAATACCAGCTAAGTGCCGGACCCACCATCAAGATAATCTATACTACTTTGACTGTGATGAATTTTAAAAAAGAATTGACAAAATTTGCCCTGAAATATGAACTAAACCACCTGAACATAAAATCAATTTTCTCAAACCTATACATATAATTTAAGATAGAGTACACCAGCCCCTAAAAACACAAATTAATCAAAATAAAGTGTACTAGAGTGATATTTACACTTCTATACAAGTCTGAGACCCCAAATGCACAGTATAAACAAAAGATATAGTGAGCACTGATAAGGGTACACAAATTAACTTTTCTGACAAAATGCATGTACTCCAAGAAACATGTACTTTATAAATAAAAAAAATGATTCATACATCTAACAACAATGTGTGGCTCAACTCGGTGGGTCAACAGGCTCCAAAGCTGCTCAGCTCAGCAATCATCTGATAAGAAAATGAGAGGAAAAATCTATGAGCTTGTAACTCAGTGAGTGGATAATTTGTCAAATAAACATACTTTTTCCATTCATGCCAACTTTCTGAAAACGCTTATGCTATTACAACTTTAAAAATAATATGAAAGCTAATAATACTTTTAAAACTGAAGTATAATGAAATCGTAAAAGTCTTTATTATTTATTCTGAATGAATAACTATAACATATAATGGATAATAAATCTGACATCCATATTATGAATAAAATATCATTCCAAAGTACTATAAGATGAAATCTTTATTTTGTAAACTGAATAAACTAAATTCTGTAATCTGAAATCTGATAAGCTATATAATACTGAAAAATCACACAAAAAAGGTACCCTTAAAGAACCATACTCATGTCTCAATTAATCTCGAGATACATGGCAATGTTATTAAATTCTGTAATTTTGGTCATACTCGCGCAGAGCTGCCTAAAGGTTATAATATGGTTATACACTATGAAAACACATTCACAACGGTGCAGAGCTGGTAAAATCACCATAACTAGTCATACACCGTAAAAACACATTAACACAAGTGCAGAGCGGGTAAAATAATCGTATGTGGTCATACACTGTGGAAACACATTCACACAAGTGCAGACTCGGGTAAAATCACTTGGGTACTTTCTGGTAGTTTTAAAAATAACTTTGGATATGCTGAACTATTTAAAACTGACATAATGAGCCAATGAAATGGTTTAGCTGAATTGAATTTAACTTCTAGAAGAATAGCTTATTTAAAAAAAAAAAAAAAAAACTATATTCTGGAAATCCCGCTTTCTAAATCAATCATCTGAAATAATAACTTTTGCAGCTTATATGATTTACTATAAGAAATCTAATGAACAATTATTTCATATAAGTTTGAGAACTAATATAATTTAAATAAGTGCTTATTTTCGAAAAGTAGATATCCACTCACCAAGTTGTAGATCGATCACAACTTCAATCTTCTCGTCACCTGCTCACATTCAAATACCAAGTATGACATCTCGTACCCGTCCTAATGAACCGTATCTCTTCACTAAGATGCCTTGAGCATTTTACTACCATTAGAAATAATAATTTGCTAATAAGAACTTGATATGTTTTATTTACAATCTCATAATCCCAATTAGGGTCAGTAACAACATATATTCCTTTATATAAATTATTTAGACACCTAATCCCCAATTTCTAACACTTAATTTAGTTTTCATACTAAAAAATTCAAGAAAACCAAAAGATTACCAAAAACAGCACTATATTTCCAGATTAGTTTAATCTGGCACCAATTCCTGTGTCTGGAAAACTGTCCCCAAATTTTTTGACAGAAACTTGTTGGATAGAATTTCAAAACAGCACCCGTTTCCTACAATTTCTCGAAAATATCTTTAAAATGGATAAATCAAACCTCAAATCCTTAAGTTGAGTGTTAAACACCATAAAATCACAAGAAAATCAAAGAATATGTCTTTATCTCATAAACCCATTTTCAATTGTTCAATGTTGATAATAAACTACGTTAAGGTTTGCACTTAAATAGTGTATGTCCGAAATCGAGCCGGGCATTCAATCCTGCTAATTGGAAAAGGCTTCCAACTGGCTAAAGAATGAGAATCATGTTTAATATTATAATTTTTTTAAAAAACAAATATATTTATATAGAAGTAATCATATTATTTAATATTATACTATAAACGTCATTAATTATACATTAATAATATTATATTTCATTTGAAGATCAACTGGCTAAAGGATGAGAACCATTTTAATATTATAAGTTGCAAAATTATTTTAATGCATGAAAAATTAGGAATATTAAATATAAACATAGATGACAAAAAAATAATAATAAGGACAAAATTATAAAGCAAATAAGGGTATATTGGGCTTGTGGCTAAATATATAGGGGTAAAACTGGTAATCAAAAATTTCTCGTTAATCCCTCATTTTTATATATTGTAGATAGATAGATAGATGTAGATAGATAGATTAAATAAATAAATATGTAGGGATAAATTTGATATTTAAAATACTAATTAAATTGTTATTCCAATTATGAGGGTATTGTGGTCATATAGTTAAATGAGTGATGCTACATGAACATAACCATTTACACAATGGTGTCCATTATGGACACCCTTGTGTAACTCCTTACGTTCATTTAGCATAATCCTAGTTAAATATGTAGGTGTAAATTTGGTATTTAAAATATAATTAAATTGGTATCCCAATTATGCTATAGTAGCCATATAGTTAAATATGTAGGGCTAAATTTGATATTTAAAAGTTTCTTCACCATCCCCACTTCATATATATATAATAAATGTTTTGAAAATAGACCCGGTCATCTACTCGGAAAAGGAAAAGGGTTAAGGGTCAAAAGGTTCAACCGGGATCGAACCGGATGCAATAAATACATACAAAATAATAATAAAATACTATGAAAAGAATATTTTTTTTTTTAATTTTCATATTAATAATTCAAAGAAAATCTATTTTTGTTAATTAGATTCATTATCCTAAAATTAGTCTTGATACTTCAAAAATTAAAAATCAATGTGTTAAAATAGTTTGCTTTGTTAAATTAAAATAGTTTAAATTTATAGAAAATAATATCTAACATTAATATATTAATAATCAAGTGCAATTTAAGTTAAATATGAAAATTAAATAAATGAAAGGATGAAAGTGAATATTACAATTTAGTTAGTTGGGATTCAATATCAATTAGACATACATTTGAAATATGATTTTGATAGAAATTTGAACTTTTTTTTTTTTTTTTGGTTATGCCACTATCACATATTGGAAGTTTATAAAACCATTGAAGAGAAGTGCATCTATAAAAGACGCTATTCACAATGAAAGTTTATGAAATTATTTGAAAGAAATGCATCTAAAAAATAAGCATGACATCAAATATATCTCTATGGAGCTTTGAATTGTAGTTTGAGGCGAATGATGTTCAAATTTTTAAATTTTTTTTTTTTTGTAAAAAACAAATTGGTAAAAAAAATTCATTAATTTTGAACCGGCAAACTGTATAAACCGGGTGTGAGTCAATAGGTTTTCAAAACCCGAGCGGGTCATCGATTTTAAAGGCGATTTTAAGCTTTAGGGTTCTCAAAGCCTGACCAACCCAATTTTGGGCTCGATTCTCAGTTTATCCGATTGAATCAGCCGTGCTAGTTCAAATATGGCTGACTATTAATCTTACGTGGGATTCCAAGGATCAATGTACATGAATGACGACCTATGGGGTGATTTTGTGGGCTGTTTTCTTAATCCAACAGTACTTTATATCATAATTATGGAGAATCCCAAATTTTATATAACTTTTGAAATAATATAGTGAATATTTTTGTAACATCGAGTTAAATATGTTGAAAATCTCTAGTCAATTTTATCCTATACCTGTGTGTTTATAGTTGACTATGAAAAGCCGTGCGACAATTCACATTCCAATTTTCCATCTACAAATGATCAAAACTCAAGCCATTTAAAATATACAGAGAACATGGATTATGCTATATATACACAATCCTTTACGCATTGGATTACACACCCCTCACGTGGAGGGGACCCACATACAATAAAATATTCGTGGTGTAATCCAATGTGTACACTCACACAGCATAATCAAACTCAAATAAGCCAAATATTATAAGCCACCTAATGATGGTGACTGACAAAAATAAATTTGATGTCCAATCACGGATAGATAGGTTAAAGGCTCGACGCCCTTTAGTCAGTATACGAGACTACGTCAATAAATTTATTTATGTTAAGCCCAATGCATGCCAGAAATCCATTGCAACTCCAGTTAACAAGGTAGCCAGTTCATTTTCCGTCCCCCGAGGAGGTGTATTTGAAGGGGAGAACCGCATTGGCCTGTCAAAAACCACTTTCAGATAGAAGAAAATATAACTTAAAGTTGAATGTTGAGAGCAGATAAGAAAGAATACTGACCTCCAGTGGGCCCATCGTTAATTACAAGTCTGAAGCCATTCTGGAGGCCTTCTTGTTTAGCAACGAGCTTAGCGGTGTAAAGAAGCTGGCCAAGAATCCCAATATGCTTCTCCTCAGCCTATAAACAAATGGTCACACGAGTGAATCCAAAGACCAAACAGAAGTTTATTTATTGTCTAGGAAGGATCAAGTTCGAAAGAGAAGTTGAAAATGCGCTTTCTTTCACAAAAGAAATTAGAATAAACCTCATTTTCTTTGATAATCCTCTAATCTCCCTTGTTCTATCTTTTTTCCGTCCACCCTTTATTTATTTTTCTTTGATAATCCTAATCTGCCCTTGTTCTGTACTCTCCACGTCACCCTATTCCCCACCCCTCTTACACTCCATTCACTTGTGAAGTACAGAACAGGTAAAAAAAGATTGTAAGAAATTGGTTTCGGGGAGAGCATGAAAACTGGATAAATTCTATCTTCCTTATAACACAAAAGTTAAATTATGCGCCAGATAACTGTTTCCTTAATTACTAGAGAGATGGGAAAATGCAGACACGCTCCAGTCACGCATTAAACCAAAATCAGAGTAGGAGCAACTACGATTGCGATTGTTTCAAAGCAAATTAGATTGACATTAATCAGGGCACAAGTGCAGTTTAAAATAGAATCAAGCCATTCCCCAAATGGTGAAACAATGGAAATCTTAAGTTGCCTTCAAGGATACGGAAAATTACCTTAGAAAGTCCAGTCAATACATCCTTCATTTTAGGGATAATAAGTATGTGTGTGGGCTCCAGTGGATTTACGTCCCTAAAAGCTAGAACCTGCCAAAAAAATAAATATTGATGAATTGACAACAGAAATTAAAGCTTTGAGACTCAAATATGAAATCCGAAAATAAATTGCTCACTTGTGAAAACAAATATAAGCGAGTAGACACATTACAAATTGATTATTGCAGAAAAGAATGGTAGAAAGAAGAGGAAATGATCTAAGGACCAACTTTGAGAGATTTAGAAAAGTCTTGCCTTTCAATATTATGTAAACAAGCCTTTTTTTTTAATTATTATTATTTTTTTTGGGGGGGTCAAAACCCAACATAACCCACCCGTCTTCATCTCCTACCTCAATCCCACTTTGTACCTCCACTCCCCTGCCTTGTCTTCCCCCCTACCCCCCAGCAGCTAGTCAGGAGCTCAAAACCCAATATTATTTTTGATCTATTATAGTAGTGTGTATCAAACACATAATAGAACTAGAATGGTCAAAGGTTTATTCACCCGTTCAGCCTTGTCTTGGTTTCTCTACTACCTAGTTCACATTTCATTTACAAATGATCAAAACCAAGCCATTCAAAATATCCAGAGAATCTTTAATCTCAAATAAGCCAAGATTATAAGACACATCATGATGGTGACCGACAAAATCATATACCAAATAATAAATACAACACAATATTATCCATTATTTATAACAACGTATTTTCATTTCAAGAAAATCATACAATTACAATAAAATCAAACAACGAATACTTAATAATAACCTTGTCATTCTCGAACACAATGTCAGCCGGTATTTCCTTGTTGATTATCTTGTCAAGTCTTCATGTCATCAACCGTAAAACAAAAACAAACACAAACAAAATCCATAAACCATAAACATATTTTATATCTATATAATATATCACTAAAAACATACATAAAAGTCAAGTAATCTATATATAACGAGAGAGAGGGGGATTACATGGTTGAAGATTCAGATGAAACATCAGAAAGATTAGCCTTTATCTCAGAAGCCATGATGGAGGCGGATTTCCCGTTTGTGAGGGGAGGAGGCGGGTTTGTGAGGGGAGGTAAAGTGAAGAGTCATTAAAAGCCCAAAAGTAGGCGGGCCGGCTGCTTCTCGGGTTTTCCATTTTCAGCGTGTTAATTTTTCTTTTCTTTTTCTTTTTCTTTTGACACATTACACAATTCTCTTGAAAACGGCTAAGATCTTATTTCAATAAATCAATGTCTGAATATGGATTAGTTCTAGAAAAATCCTGGCTTCCTTCACATTCATACGTTGCAATGTTTGTATATGTTTTTGCAAAATTGTTGGATATTTTCAACATATATGGAGCTACACGTTGTATATTAAAATGTGTGGTGTTATTATTTAAAGGATATTAGTCAATTAAAGTGATCTGTTAAAGATGTATTGTGACTAATGTGTATTAGATTTCATGAAATTATAGTATAGGGACCGGAGTGTTGTTTTAAATTGATTAGGGGCCAATTTGAAGTAATTGAAAGATAGTGACTATTCAGTTACTACTATTATATTATATGGTTATGGTCCCCATTTGTTGGTGTGCTAGAGATTCTCTACATCCCCATCGATAGATAGCAAATTTGAAGTGAAGACCACCAATCAATTGGAAGATCCTAGTCCATTCAGGCAAAGAATCAGATTATTATGGATATAAGTAAGGCATATTTTTTGATCATTTGAGTATTATAAATACCTCATTCTTTCTCCACTTGCAAAAATCAATTCTTGAGTATTAAAGTGAGGCTTTTATTGATCACAACTACATTATTCTTCATTTTTAAGAAGATCAAAAGTTTTAAATTCTTGAAA
This sequence comes from Fraxinus anomala, assembly GCA_903798345.1. Taxonomy (NCBI): domain Eukaryota; kingdom Viridiplantae; phylum Streptophyta; class Magnoliopsida; order Lamiales; family Oleaceae; genus Fraxinus; species Fraxinus anomala. The sequence continues at coordinate 23,673 of CAIGRN010062345.1, forward strand.
AATATATGAGGGATTAACTTTGTGAAAATCTTTAGTAATCTTTAGTTCTTCAAGAAATTTTTTCTTTTCAACACTTTGAGCTATACTCATTACCATCTATTGAAGTGTTTGCCTATTCTCTTTTTGTTATCAACCTTGATTCCATCATTCGATAAAAAGAGAGAAGATTTCACCTGTAAATTCATTTTGAATTGTGGGTCGCGTTGAGATCTCGAAAAGCTCAACATTGTAAAAGGATCGGTGTTCCTTAGTAGTAAGTCACTGGAAGCGTTGTAAAGGGTTGGATTGCACCACAAGTCAATCAACATAGTGAAAAAGGTATTTCTCGTGACGGAGAGCTTGGTAACGGGGGACGTAGATCATTGAGTTGGATCGAACATCCATATTATAT
>CAIGRN010062355.1:0-11319 GCA_903798345.1 Fraxinus anomala
AGATTTAAAGATTAAAATAATGTATTAATTTAACCAAAGCGAAATTAAAAATACGTAAATATACTTACAGATTCCAAGTGATGGTTGTGAATAATATTTTCTTGTTGAGCATTTGATAAATTTATCTATTTTCAAGTTTGAAACAGATGAAAAATGAAATAATTTTTATCTGTATTGGAGTAAACAAATAAAGAATGTGATTTGATTTTGAAATTTTAAATGGAAAGTGTTTGGAATTCTTTATAACTTAAAAATTGTATTATTGTCTTTTAAATATACCATATTTTTTATAATGTTATAGCATGTTTAAGGATAATTTTATCTTTTACGCATTAAAAAACTATCGTGGTGAATAATTAAAAAATCTTGTCAAAGTTAAAAATAACAAAGCTGACTTGACCAATTTGAAAAGTACCCCTTGACTTAAATCCCTAGTAATCCTGCATCTCTTTGCCCACTCCCACACCCACACCCACCCCATTATTAATAGGGTTAATTTATTTGTACATAATGGATTATTCATTTTCATATAATGTGTGGAGTCCATGTGTATTTAAAAATTTCGACAATTTGATCTCATTCCGAATGTGAGTAGTAGGAAAAAGGTTCCATAAAAAAATAAAAAAAATAAAAAAAAATTGGTACATCCTTATTATTATTCCTCGCTGCACATTTGAACCCGTCATGTTACTGTCCCCTCCACTTTTATTAATCGACTTTATTAGTGCTATGAAGATTGTTTCTTAAATTTCAACCCTTTAATTGCTTTTCCTTTTTGTGTTAATGTTATAAAGGGTAATCTATATATATAGATTCTTTGAGGATTCTGTTCTTGCAATAATTAAAATGGGGAATGCTAATGGAAAAGAAGATGGTGACGACAGCAACCAATCTGAGGTGGAGAGCGTTGGTAGTGTGCAGGATCGCATGGTTGATCAAGATGGTGCGCACGGTAACTATCCTGCGCAGGGTGGTGAGTTCATGGGTCAGTCCCCCCCTCCTAGCCCTAGGGCTTCTCATTCTCCTCTGATGTTCAGGCCTCAGGTTAGTTAGTCTCTTATTTTTATGGGTTTTCAAGATTTTCTGTTCTTATGGGGTTTCAAGGTTTTCAGTATGTATCAAGATTTCTTGCTTATTAATTGGTGGATTAATATGATCATTCTGTTTCAGTTTAGTGAAATATATGTTCTTGAGTAGTACTATACTGTTGTATGATGTGGGCACTTGTGAGATTTGTGCATGGATGATTCTTACTTTCAGTCATTAGGCTAGATCTGATTAAAGGCTGTGACTTAAATTGTAAAATGACTCGAGGAATTTTTCTTGCCTGGGTGAATTGTCATGGAAATAAGGTGCACCCAGTGTTCAATTATTTGACTTGTATTCTTTTTAACGACTAATGTATAGTTTGATGAAATTACTTGAAAATTTGATGGGCTTCAAGGACTTCAAATGCTGACGAAAGATTAAATAATGGCAGGGATTATTTGGAGAAGGGAATTAATGTTTGGAAGTGATCAGTGAGTGATTATCCTTCTTAAAATTGAAATATGGAATTAGACTTCATAAACACGGGGATATGACAACAAAAAGTAGAATATTGGACACCAATGGATTGTATGGCATGAAATTCATTACATCTGCCATGAGTTATTCAATTTTGTCTTTGCCTGTGTTTTAATGTTGATCTTTCTTATGCAAAGAAATTTATGTTTACAGAGCTACATGGGGGCAGTTGCCCTTGGATTTAGGAACTTTTTTCCGTAGAAGTTAGAATTCTCTGCTCCGATTCTTCTCTGGGACAGTTTCGGCTGAAAGCTTTTTGTAGCTACAATTATGGCTGATTCTTCAAAGGCAAAACATTATAAGCATTGGAATACAATGGGTTGTGAGAAGGATATCCATAATTGTATACTTTGAGAGTTCTCTGCACAATGGATGTGCAGTGAGCTTGAAACTTTGTTACCCCACCCACAAAACAAACTGCAATTCTTGGTTTATATTGCGCAACAGGATGCTGCTGCTAAACATGGTGATGTTTGATGGAGGGAAGTGCCGGCGCGATAAGGATTTCGAATAGGCAAAATTGAAAGAGAGATGAATGAGAAACATAAATGCAAAAATGAAATAGGTGAAAGGATTAAGAGTAGTAGCCTTCTGTAGCATCAGAGATCCATCTGAAGAATTGCAGGACAATTTTTGCTGGCTGTTTTTCAAAAATCTGAATCATGCTAAAAATCCAACTATCTCTTCAGTTTGTTATTTTTGGTTCTTCTCATGAAACAAAAAACACAGTAATTATAGGGACTTGAAAGACTTGGGGTTTTGGAAGGTTTCTGAATTTTGTTTCTTCGCTTTCATTTAGTTTGCTGAACTGTGAGAGGTTTCTGAATTTTGTTTCGTCGCTTTCATTTAGTTTGCTGAACTGTGAATTAATTTTTTAGGTTGGATTTGGCTGAGTGTTGAAAAAAGTAATGTTACTTACAATTAACTTTTAAGCTTAGCTAAACATGTGTATAAGTTTGAAAGTTACTTCTAAATAATTTTTCTGTTTTTAATACGTTTGCCAAAACATAAAAAGTAACTTTTAGCTCAAAATTAAGTCTATATTTAATTTTCACAAAAGTACCTCTACTTCTTTTCTAACTTAGCCAAACATGCTTTTGCGCCCACACTCAACTAAACGTTTGGCTCTGTCACTCAACATAATGGACTTTTAACTTTGCTACTCACCATTAATGTGATCACAACCGGAAAGATTACTACATGGCTTTTGCTATTAGTCTGTAATAGTCAATTTATGAATTGTGGAAGCCATTCCATTCCTCTGCCTGATATTAGATATCTACTTTAAGAGAATTTAAAATGATCATATCTTGGTTCGTACATTCAGATGCCAGTGGTTCCTTTGCAAAGATCTGACGAGAGGCACATCCCTGGCCCGACATGGATGCAAACGACATCAGGGTATGAAGACATGTATATGGAGCAAGGAATTCCAACTATGATCATATGGAGCCATGGGGGCCAGGAAGTGGCTGTGGAGGGATCATGGGACAACTGGATGACAAGGTAGTACTTATATTATTGCGTAAGCAATCAATTATCCAGCTCAAGCTTTTACAAATATAAGCAGATTTTGCATACTGGTATCTTTCCATCAGGAAGCCATTACAGAGATCAGGGAAAGATTTCACCATTATGAAAGTACTCCCTTCAGGAGTTTATCACTATAGGTTCGTTGTTGATGGACAACATAGGCATTCCCCAGACATGTTATGGGACCAGGACGATGCTGGCAATGCTTACAACATTTTCGACTTAAAGGTACTTGGTTTCTCGTCTGAATATGTTCTTGCCTGCATTGTATAGCTTTACATGAATTGATTTCTTGTTTTAAAATCCAGTTGCTTTGTTCATTATTTTTACTCATTTAAGTACAATTTACAAATTGATTAAGATACTACCTGCAAATTTTTTTGGGGACAGAAAATAGAAATGTACTGTTGAAGTTGATCCTTATTTTGTCCCGTTAAAACAACAACAAACTAGAAATTTGGGTTAGCTTACATGAATCTTTTTTGCCACTCCATTTGTTGGTTTAGAATTTTTTGTTTTTTTCTTTTCTAAAAGTAGCCTTATTACATTACCTAACTTACCTAGTCCTTCTCCTATGATAATTGCCATCTGTATCCCTTTATGTTCTCTTTCTGTTCCTTTTAGAACCTGCACTGTGTGCAAAAATTGTTTAACTATTACTGATTTATATATTTCAGAGGAAAATGTGAAGGTTTGTCATGCTGACTAAAGGTGTAAGAATGTTTTGGGGGCATATCATATACGTTTCCCATAATGACTTGTGCCATGACTAACAATGAAAATATAACGTGTGATATGTTTTGTTGGCATTCTCTATTTATGGGGTCATGAATGCTATTCTATGTTGTGGAGTTGTCAATTTTTCTTTATGACTTGAGGTTTCTCCTTGCCTGTTTGTTTGTTGTAGTAGTAGATAGGGAGAATTTAGCCTACCATTGGAAATGGTGCTACTTTTCAAAGTAGTTTTGTACAAAATTTCTCTTGAAGTTATTCTGGCTGTCTCAATTACAATGAACAATCATGTTACAATAATTTTTCTTTTTTATTCATAGTTGAGTAAAATATCAGTTTGAATGAATCTCAATATCCATTTTTCTTCCTCATATCCAATATATTCTTCATAATTTGTAATTAAATGTTTTTTATTTAAATGTTAAAATCCACGTTTCTTCTCGCATATCTCAGTGCCTCCTGAATTATTAATTAGATAACAGATTATCCCCTTGATTTCTATGAAAAGACAATTCCCTCAGTAAAGACAAACCACTTAACAAAAAGACTTGTCTTTTGACAAATGCCAGAAGACCAACGTGCCACTATTACTTCGTCATCTCTTTTTTTGATGCTCCATGTTGTCCAACCCCATCCCAACACAACCTATTTGGTCATATTTTCTACTGTATACCTCCCCTATCATATCCATAAATCCTCCCTAGATTTTCGAATTTCTGTCATCAAAAAATAGCAGAAACTTGTTCAACAAACAAAATACTAGGTTTGTTTCGGTTTGCATCAATTTGTAGAGAATGAAGTGGGGAGGGAGGCTATTTGGTATGCTTACTGTGAATGATACCTGTTCTTTCTTTCTTCATAACTGTGAATATTGTCAGCTAATTGAAATTACACCTTAGATACAGTGTGGCAATGGTGTAAATAGATGTTGCGAGTGGGTTGAGTGGCAAGTGTATTGCTTATTGGACTCTTGGTGCAACAAGAATTTATAATAGGAGTTAATCATAGTAATTGGATTGTCTAACTGTGCATTATCACCTGTTTTGATTGCTGATTATATGAGGGTATTATGGTGGATGGCTGGCATGGTTGCAGCTTCTAGGGGGTATTGAACTTTATATACTTGTTTAGAATTTTTATAGCATTATCCGTACTTTCGTTGTAAGGTTAATTGTGCCCTTCTTTATGTCATTTGAGGTGCGAACAGTCCATTTTGGATGGCAAGTTAACAGTTTGGATTGATTTAGCAAAGATTTAAAAAAAGGGGAGTTAAGTGGAAAAATTAAAGTTTCGGTAAATCATCTCACAATTTGAGGGAAAAAGCAGATCTAACCATAATTCAAAAGAAACTTTCCTTGGATAGTAGGATGCCACTCAAACTAGTGTAGAAGTGTCAGTACTGGTTGTTTGTCTGTAGGCATGTGCTTTGTATGCTCAATGAAGGTGTGACATCCCTACTCAGTTGGTCACTAGGAATTTACCACTACCTCCTAATGATCCAATGGACAATTATGGTCTGAATAATTGATCTTTTACTAATCACGTCCTTTTATATTTTATGGATCTTTTTACCATGGCAATTCGCATATTAGTTCCTTCAGTTTGGTGGCGATTAATTTATGATGTGCATTTGGTTCACATGGGAGGATTAGTTGACATTTTTACGACCTCTCAGAATGTCATCTTGATTGGTTGCTGGGTGGCTGCAATATTTATTGACAAAATGTTTCTTACTGCCTTGTGCTTAGGATTATGTCTCGGAAGATATTGAGAGCATATCAGGTTTTGAACCTCCCCAATCCCCAGATTCCAGCTACAACAACTCGCAACTTGTTTCAGAGGACTATGCAAAAGAACCACCAATTGTTCCTCCACATCTGCAGTCGAGTTTGATTAATGCCCCGTCATCTCACATGGAAATTCCCCCTCCTTATTCAAGACCTCAACATGTTGTGCTAAACCATCTCTACATGCACAAGGATAGGAGCCGTCCATCAGTGGTTGCCCTTGGTTCGACTAATAGGTTCCGTTCCAAATATGTGACAGTGTTGCTTTACAAGTCCATACAGCGATGAAATTCCATATGAACAGCAGTCTTTTGTATCACTCTGTAACTAATAATTTGATATAATTATCAGAAGTAGATGTCAAGACCGTTCCTTGTGCTAACCTTGAGAAAAGCCATGAACGGAGCTTTAAAGTGTATTTGACATGCAAATGTTTTCCTGTTTAATATCTTCTTTCTCGTATATTAAAGTCTGCGAACCCGCCTTAACTTTCCTTGTATATGCTCCTTCCATTCAAGAATTCGATCATATGCTTATGGTTGATCTTGCTTATGGTTGATTTTGCCATTGACTTGCGACAATGTTATGGACCAAAGACACTCAATCATTGTTCGATTCATGTGCTCCCACCCACTTTTTCTAATCTAGAGTACGAGTTTCAGAAGGTGGAATTGTGGGGGCAACTTATAAGTCTCCAAGATCTCTGTGCCACAGCCACAAAGTATGGCAGCACATGCACCTTCACAGGATCTGCCTGGCTTTCGAAATTTCTACATGTTTGTGCACAAGACATTTCGTAGTCACAGAAATTAAAGGATCTCCCGGACCACAAACCAGTAAATACTAAATATCCTGGCTTGGTCCAAATGATGATAGATTTTTATGAATAAGGTCATCAATTTTATAATTTTATATAGTTGCTAGAGAATTCACAGAATTCGTTAAGCAGACACGCTTGAATAGATGCAATTTATGCATATCCTATTCAAAGATGTATAGAATTATTTCCCTTAAAGAACAGAATGTAGAATTTCTTTTGAAAAGTGCTGCAGAGGGCATAAACTTTGGATCACCAAAGGCCAGTATAATTATTGATAAATATTAGTACATGGCAAATCTAACGTACGATGACTAACGAAAATGCCCTGAAAGTAAACGAATCGATTACATAACAGAGCAAGCATGTGGATTTTCATCACTGAACATTTGAGGCGGGTACGCGTACTCCATGTTGTACTTGGGAGGAGGCCAGTATTCACTTTTCTTGACGTCGGTTTTAGTATCTTCTTCCTTACTTTCTTCTTCTCCTTTCTTTTCGTCTGGTTTTTCTTCCTTTTTTTCCTCGACTTTCTTCTCCTCTTCCTTCTTTTCTTCGTCCTTCACTATTGATGCTTGCTTACGGGTTTTCTTGTACACGTAGTTCACAAGCTTATCAGGATCAAGAACGCCTTTCACAATTACTTGATCGTTTGCAAGATCAGTTGTCACAGATTCTACACCTGCAATGCACAGCAATACACAATGCATTGTGAATTGAGTCCTGTCGCATGAGTTCACTTTGAAGAATAGCAAAAGTTATTTACCTTTAACTTTTCCAATTCTCTTCTGCAGTACTTGAGCACATGCTTCACAATGCATTCGAACTTTTAACACTACTGTTATAACAGCAGGTGGCTGCCAAGTGGGACAAAACCCAACATTAGTTTAAATTCTAAGTTCAAAATCAAATTAGAAAATCATTTTTAAGAAATATAGTTCTTTTATAATTCCCTTTTCTTTCTATCCTCATGATTGGTACCTAGCAATTTTTGGCTACACCGACCTACTTCACAGCCATGCATCAATGAAAACATGGAGACAAAAACTGTAAAGAAGCGAGACAAAACAATTCATTTTGGTTCAGTGAATTGGCCCCATGTAAAAATGTAAAAAGTGAAAAGCAGCCAAAACTTGGGACAAAGCTAAATGTGAATCTATATTCATATTCAATACTGCATGTCAAACATGTCCGAATCTACCACAACATAACCAAACTGTAAGTTCATCATCTTAAAATTTAAAAAAAATAAAAATAAAAAATCCATGTTTAGTAATATTTATCCCAATAGATGTAATATCATTTTCCAAGCACGTGCACTCGTTCTTGTACAGAAACAAATTCAGACATTTCAGTGTAGGTGAGGTCGGCTCATCCTCAGCCCCGTGAATTCTTAACCCTGCCCTGACAGAACGTACAATCTGTGTAACAGCAGTGGGGTCAAACAGAGCCATAACTCATTGTAAAATGTGCCCAGTCCATATATACTTTTCAATCTCCATTCACAAGTTGGCCAGCCCAAGCAGGCGTCTACTCAACATACACCAACCAACATTTAATTCTACAGTCCACACTTTTTCAAATTTACTGCGGAATCAAAATTTCAAATTGGGATAGACTAGAGATGTACCTCTTCTTTCTTCTCTTCTTTGGGCTCCTCTTTAATTTCTTCCTTAACCTCTTCGGGTGGCTTTGGCAATGGTGAAATGATTTCCACTTTTCGGCCACTTTTCTTTTGAATTCTCTCGCTCACTTTTACAGGGTCTGCAGTTTTTCCTTTCACTACGACTTTACTGGTCCTGTAATCCGCCTTTACATCCTCCACTCCTGTTAAATAAGTTAACCAGTTTTATTTGCAATTTATAATTATATAAAAAAAAATGTCACATTTCAATTTTAGAAATGGCATAATAATTATAAATTAACCAACCTAATATTCCAAGAAAGACAGTACTGACCTTGAAATCTTTTCAAAGATTTGGCAACTTTTCTGGAACAGGCCTCACAGTGCATGTCAACCTTGAGCACAATTTCTTGAGGCTCTTCATCTTTCTTTTCTTCTCCCTTTTTCTCTTCTTCCTTTTTCTCCTCTTTGCTTGCCTCTTCTTTCTTCTCCTTCAAAAACATAAACAAATACATATCACTAAAACTATAAAAGAACGTTTCTAAATATTCGAGTAACTTTGCAATCTAAATTCTTGTAACCAGAATTGGATTCATGAAGAAACATGTTAGTTTAAAGATCACAAAGTAAAAATGCGTAGTAGAAATAGAATTTTGAGAGAGAGTATCGTGCTTACCTCGCCCATATTTGGAAAAGCTCTTACGAAAAGTTTGAGAGCTTCTCTCTCAATATATGTGTGTGTGCAAGTGTGTTCTTCTGTAATCTTCGATGTGTGTTTGAATAAATTTACAAGTGGAAAATGTGAAAATGCCAACTCGATGCTGACCTGACTTAGCGTCTCATTAATCCTCCAAGGTTGATTTTATTTTTCGCATGAATTAAAATATTTTATTTAATATTATTGAAAAAGAAATTTTTAAAAAGAAATTTCTAGTTTACCCTTATTTAATTATAAACAACTACCAGTAGCATTGAAAAATAATGGTGGAAAATACTAATCACTTAGGGTCCGTTTAATTGCAAGGGTGAAAAATTGGTAGAAAGAAAATGAATTCCAAAGAAAATAATTGTCCAAAACTTGTTTTTCAGGGAATTGTTAATTAAGTGTGTTAAATTTGTATAATTTTCTATTCAGAAAATTTTAAAATTTTGGATATTTTTGTGTTCGTTTGGCTTTGTTTCACATGAAAATTGTCCATTAAAGTGATAATTTTTTTCACAATTGATTATAAAATTTATTTCCATTGCTAAAAAGTTAAAAAAAAAATTCAAAAAAATCATTTTTTAATCAAAGTTTAATGTTCATTTGACTTTATTTTACATGAAAATTGTCTATTAAAATGAAATTTTTTTTACAATTGATTATAAAATTTGTTCAAAAAAAAAAGAAGGTGGAATTCCATTTTTCCCACCAAAAAGGTAGGAAAACCAATTCAAGCAAAAATGGGAAAATGTACACGTGTGAGGTGTTTGTAGAAAAATCATTTCCATGGAAATTTTGTGCCATCAAACACTACAAAAGACGAAAATTGAATTTGAATTCCATGGAAAATCTATGGTATCAAACGGGGCCTTAAACTCTACTCCCTTGAAAAACCTTTTTTATGTATTTGAATGATTCCAAGTAGTAGGAATTAAAATCTATACAATTACAAGATTAAGTAGGTGTTTGGTGGGGATTTAAATTATATTTTTAGTAGATTGTGATATAAAATTTTGAAATATTTGGTTGAAATATTGTGGGACCAATAAAAGATATGATTAATATTGATGGTTTGACTTTGATTTAGATTAAAATCATATTTTAATCCAAAACAAACGGACTCTAAATGAGAAAAAATGATTATAATTAGACAAATTAAATAAGAGTATATAAGTAAAAGAACAAAACAAATATATTCTCAATAAAGAAATGAGATTATGATTTGGATTAAAAAATTAAGAAAAGTAATCATATATAAATCGAAAGGAGGAATTATTACTTTTGGACTTGAAGTGGAGCCGTGGAGGACAAATGGCAGTGTTATTGGTAGAAATTAAAATTTAAATTTAAATAAAAGTCAATAATAAATTTTAATTACATATTTTATGGGACTTACAATTTTTTAATTATATATTTTCTCAATTTTTATCAAAATTTACTAAAAATATAATTTTAATCTCCATCAAACAGGGGCTATATTTACATAGCAGGAAACGAACATCTCGAACTAAAATCAAGGTTTCAACCCGACTCCAAAAAAATAAAAATCGAAATTGAGAATCGATCGGGTCCAGAACGATTTTTGGTTCTTGAATCGGAACCATGGATACCCGATTCTAAAATCGAATTTATCATTTTTATCATTTTTTTTATTTTTAACAATTTATTTTACTGTCAATTAAGAAATAATTTAAATGTGTATTTAATGACATGTTTTGTTTCTTCTATTTCTATTTGATATTGAAAATATAAATTGTATTGAACGTATTTGATGACATTCTATTTTTTCTATGTTTGTTAGATATTAGAAAGATATTAGAAAGAGATTGTATTGTTCAACTCATATTCTTGTAAAGAATATTATAGTTGGAATCGAACTTGAATTGACGATTCGGGTTTGTGTTCAATTTCAATAATTACGCGGATCATAGTGGTTATATTAACGAAATGGACCCAAAATGTAATAGATGATTTTGGATGTTGAAATACCTAGATTGACTCACCCCGACATCGAAACCTATTTATACCATAATTTTTATTTGTTGCATTATATTTTAATTGTACTTAAGATCCTCAACTTTTTCTCTTTATAACATTTTTTTAAAACATTTTTCTCATCAAATTCTTATATTCAACGTTTAATTAACTAAGACATCTCGTTCTTTTTGTTGTGTTTCTGTCAAAATGTTCTTTTTGAAATGAAAGGGGTACTTTTAAGTTTGGGCAAGTCAAATTTGCCATTTTTCACTTTGAGAAAAAAATTTGACATTCACCACAATTGCCCAAATATGCATAAAAGACAAAATTATCCTTAAAATGCTATACAATTACAAAAATATGATATTGTTTAAAAGACAATAATACCCTTCTTAAGTTATAAAGAATCCAAACATTTTCAATTAGAATTTCAAAACCAAATCACTTTCTTTTATCTGCTTACTCCAACATAGATAAAAACTATTTTATTTTTCATCTGTTTCAAACTTGAAAATAGATAAATTTATCAATTGCTCAAGAAGACAATATTATTCCCATCACTTGGAATCGATAAGTATAT
>CAIGRN010062362.1:0-18913 GCA_903798345.1 Fraxinus anomala
AGGAATATTAATCAAACTTTAGTTTGCAGCTTCCAATTTTCACATCGTTAGTACATTGCAGAATACTGCTAATCACAGAATACTTCCAATTTTTTGCTGTTTATTTAGGGCATAAGAGAACACTATTTTTTCTTATAACAAATGATAGAAAAAAATTCTTTAAAAATTGTCCAGGACGAACCAGATTTTTACCCCGTTTATAATTGCAGATTACGGAAAATAAAAGGCTGTATAACCAGGTTGAACGGTCCGATAATATGACTATGTGTCATGCCAATATTTCATCTAAAGATATTGAAAATGAGGCCAATCAATTTGTTATACCTTTCTTCATCTTCACTTTGTTTTCATTCATAATACATCTATAGTTAGATTAATCATTTTTCAATAACTATCCAATAAAACAAAATTCAAGATATGTATTAAAAAGGAAGAATACCTGGCAGGTCCCATGGCTCACACTTATAGAGATCAACTTCAGGAATGATTTCAAGCTCAATCCTGTGCCCATTGATCTTTCTCTTTAGATAATAAGCCACAAGTTCCTCATCAGTTGGATGAAAACGGAATCCCGGAGGCAATGAAACAGGTGCCATCTCCCTTAGAAATCCGAAACCCTCGAAAAATACAGTAATAATTGACACCACCCTCCTCTGGAGTCCAACTGCAAAAGATTCATGCAAAAACCCTAAAACAAATTAGTTGCAGAAAATCAAACAATATCCCAGAAACATTCATTCTTGAAATTCCATATCGACCAAATGCTTCATGATTCGAACATCATATGACGTCGAACGTGTGGGTGTTTGTGTGAGAGAGAGAGAAAGGGAGAGATCTTACAAGATCCAAAGAAGGGAAAGAGAGAGGGAGATTGAGAACTATTGTTGTATTGATATATAAGAGAACAAAAAGAGTTGCGAAAAGCAAATTCGAGGCTCCCAACCCCACACACTTTTGTCTTTATATTCGTTTTTCCCCATCAAATGTTGCTTTATTTATCTTTCTTCTCAAGCTCTGTAATCTCTCTCTCTCTCTCTCTCTCTCTCTCTAAATTCTTTCTTCTCAGGAAATAATATAGGTGATCATAATAAAGATTCTCTCTCTCTCTCTCTCTCTCTCTCTAATTATCCAATGCTTCGAATTTGTCCTTTCTTGGAATCTGAGCTTGCCGCTTCCTCATGGTAATACGTCATCAGATGCATTTTGTGTCTCTGTTTAAAGAATCATTTCTGCCAATGAAAATCTCTATTGGGAAACGAATTGGCGGCTTTCTTAACTATCAAAGAATGTTCCTTTCACATGCTAATTGTATGCGTTGATTTACACTCCATTAACAAATGTGCTAACCATAGTTAATATCAAGCTCATTATCTCTTTCAAGAATCTTTGTTTTTCTAGGCCTTGTTAGGGTTGCATAATTGAGGTCATAATAGTACCCATGTAATTAGTCATGGACCGCCAATTGAACGAAAAAGAAGGAAATAAAAATAAAAATTAAATGTTTAAGAGTCATAATAATTTTAATCAAGAACACCATGATGTGGTTGAAAATTTTGATTTCTTCGAACAAATAAAGTGTATGATTGGGACACTCTCTATACGAGATGCTGAAGCTCTAGCTCTAGCTCTAAGGGATGGATTGGTTCTAGATAAGGAATGTGGACAGGAGATTGACTCAGACGAGTGTGACTCATTGCGGGTTGCAAAGCATAGAGTCGGACTTTTGTTCTACCCCCAAATGCCTCTTCTTTATTTGATATTTTAGCACTTTTTAGGGCTGTGAGTTGTGGCTCATGTTGCTTTATTTCTAGAGGTGGAAATAGAGTAGTCATTGAACTTGCTTCTTTTGCTAATTTGAAGCCGGATTGTATTCTACCTTTTTTTCGTCTGCTATTCTCTACGATCTAAGTTAACGAAATATTTGTTTTTGGCTTAAAAATGTAAAAGAGAGCGAGAGAGATCGTGACAAGAATGAAATGAAGAAAAGTACTTCACTATTGGACGAGATGCACAAAGAGTATTCATCTAGTTTATTTATATGAGTTTCAATCATAAAAATGGGTAAATATTTTCCATGTTAAGCTTGTGAAATTCAAGTTCTTTTGGCAGAATTAGTAGAAAATATTTTATCACTCCCTAGTAAATAACTTTTAGATAAAGAGATATTCTTATGTGACAAGAAATTGAAATACTCTGACACCATGTGAGAAATTAAAAATTAAATGTAATTAAGACATAAAAATTTAAAGAAATAGAAGAGGTCGTGTAACTTATGTGCTAAAGAATTATAAAAAGAGAGATTATACTTATGGGGTTACGAAAAAAAATGTTATAATTAGTAATTATGTATAGAATTACATTATTTAATGAAATAATCAGAAAAATTCTGAAAAATGTTAGAAATATCATGAAAATCCTTTTTATTCTTTCACTAATAATTATCGGAGAATTTTTCCGTCCGGTTTGAAAACTCGCTCGGAGGAAAAAAAAGAAAAAGACAATAATAAGATCATGATATACGTACACACTTGCAAACATAAAAGAATAAAGGTCTTATTTGATTAATAACTCAGTTTGATTTTTTGCATTCATACTAGAGAAGGATCTCAATGGGGCTTTCCTTTCGGCAAGCATATCCATTTGTAGTTGCAATGCACAAATAAAGCCAACATATGGACAAATACCAAAGTTCAAATGTCCTTTTATGTATTCCAAGTGAGAACACTCTTTTGCACTTTATTTTCCTCTTCATAATATTCAAAATTAGTAAAGACCTATTAGCACTAAGATTAGTTGTAAACAAATTAAATTTTACTCCTCCTGCACATTGTATATGTAAGATATCGAGCTTGAGCATCTCAATAATCGGGGCTAGTGGAAAAATGAAAGATCAAAAAAATGCTTAAGTGTTTGAGCCTCATTAAAATTAATTTTTGGCCAATTTTATTTTCTACATCTGTGGGGGCCACATTGACTGAATTGTCGGAGAAAAACACATCCATAGTTGACTTTTGGAGAAATTTACGGGTCCAAGAATATACATTTCCAATTTACCCTTCAAATAAAATAGTAATGCTATGTAACCCCACTGTAGTTACAATCTCAATCTATGTGACGTTAATGTGACATTAAATGATAAGTGAAATTAAATAAGTCATTTCATTTCACATTTCATTTAACCAATAATTTAAAGTCACCTAAACTGAGATTGTAGCTCCTGTGGCACTAAATAGTATTACTCCAAATAAAATTGTGGAAGTTTTTTAAAAGTGAAGGAATGGGAGGGGTTATTTTTGGAAATTGGTTTTTTTTTAAATGAGGGTATTTTTGACATTTTAAATTTCAGGGTTTTGTGCAACAATTAAAATAGGGGTAAAGATGACATGACAACCGAAACACAGCTCGAACATTTTTCCTTCATTGCGTCTTAGAATGCTTGACTTACCTTGAAACCATTCTAGATATTCTCATGCATGTTTTGATTGGTAATTGTTTTACATTCACTTCTAGGCAAACATGTATTTTATTCAAACATTTTATTGGATTCACTACTAATAATTTATTATCCATAATAGTCATAGCTTATAATCACTTTCAAATAATTTAACAACCAACCAAACATGCGTTAGTCATGTGAAATGCTGCAAAGAAGACATGCTTATTATAATTTCACTACATGTTTAGCAAGCATTGTTGGATTTGGACACTAAATCTAACTTCGTTTTTTCTCGTAAACTACATGTTTCACTATTATCGAATCAAACTTATTAAACGTGTGAATAAGGTTTTAAAATAATTTTTTTATAATATATGAATGTTGTTATCTAACTAACTAGAATTCATAACATTTTTCAATTAGCATCAATAATATTATTTCATTGCAAGTTGCAAGTGCCAAAGAGTATTGTTGTACAAGTTAAAATAGTGTATAGAAACTACATTGGACAAGAAACCCCATAAAATCTTATGAAGGAAAAGCACAAAAAGATGGATTCAAGAAATGGAAAAGTGTGTAGGGTGGTGGGGGTGGATGGGGGATTTGTTCCAACCTTGGAACTCTTTATTTCACGTGGCAAAAGTAGGCCCCATATTGATAAGTTTTGGATCGCTAGCTTTCTTTCTTGATTCCAAGACAAATGTTCTTTTCCCGTGTAAATAATGTATTCAATTGTGTTAATTAATTAATTCATGAACACCAAATTGGCGCTTTATTCTCGCAGTGGTTTTCAAGTCATCTAAAATCGATATTAGAGTTCACATTTGTTACTATTGTGTCGTGTGTATACAACAAGAAAGAAATTCGATGTTTGTTTGGGAGAGTTTATTTGAAGTGAAAAATAATTTATTATTATTATTTTTTTTAAGAATATATGGTGAAAGAATATGGAAAAATTATAAAAGAATGTGTGATTGAAAATAAGTTTGAGAAAAAAATATTTTCAAATAAGTTGTGACAATCAAACGCTTATTTTAATATATTTAAGGTGTTTCCTATATAGATTTAAATCTTTTTTCTTAATTTATATAGCATTTTCAACTTCAATAGAGAGATTTAAACAATATAACAATCAATCATTTGAGGCAGTAGCCAAAAGAGATAAATAAGTGTCCAGGGAGACTCTAAATGATAGATGTTGACCTTGATTCTCACATGGATGACGTGGTCAATAGATCTCCATTCCACTCACGTTTATGTAGTCTTCTTTCTACATATTTGAACAAACTGTTAAAGCATGTGGCTTTCTCCGATGGTGAGAAGATAGCCGCGACCATTCCGACGGTCAAGTCAATTTATTTGAGAATATTTAGCTGGGTGGGGGACGTTCTAAAGATATGAACCATAGAAAAGAGATTTGGATAGGGGAGTATGTAGAGAGAATAATGAGAGATCGAAGTTATTGTTAGGTGTATAAAATTGTAGACACTAAGTGTTCAACTATGGTTTGCGTAAAATTCATCTGGACTCTATATATTCTACCATCTGGCCCATTCCTTTCTTGGTGCATTTTACATGGTAAACTGTCAACCCATCAGTTCCAAATTCGGAGAATTCAGCTGGCCTTTTTTTATCAGTAAATGTAAATTCTATTGATTAAAACTCATGTACAAATACACCAGGTATATTCGGACAAAACAAAATAAAAAGATGTACTAACGAGATAGATCTATCGACCCAAAGCTAGAGACTCAAAATGAACCAAAATATTAGAATACAAAGAGAACGTGATTTAGCATATCGTTTGAGGACAACGATTTTCGTGTTTGAGCTTTTGATTCTTCTATGGAATTATTGATAATTTATTTGCTGATTTGGTTCGTGTTTTTTNTTAGCATATCGTTTGAGGACAACGATTTTCGTGTTTGAGCTTTTGATTCTTCTATGAAATTATTGATCATTTATTTGCTGATTCGGTTCGTGATTTTCCATCTCAAATTTCTTTATGGGGTATCAATTGAAGATATTGAACTTTCAAGTGAAACATAAGATAAGTTTATCTTCTTCTTTTATTTATTATCATTTCATGAATTAAAGTTTGATTGTGATTTATTAAATAATTTTGCTGGATTTAATTTAATCTCTTCTCCAACTCCTCTCATAGGGAAAAATAATTTCCCAACAAAATAACATGAGCACGTTACAAAAGGGAGGAGATTACACAAACATTTCAGGTCACTGGGAAGAGTAATATTGCATCCTCTTAGTAGAAAATGAACCAAGGTATTTAGAGAAATACCCTTATATTGTACCACCAACACATGAGGAGAGCATATTCATCTGAAGTCGAATTGTGAAGCTACAAAGCAACAAAGACGGTGATCATCTGAGCACATACGATAAATATATTCAACCTGATTTGGGTTGGCAGGGGTACAGTTTTGTGCCATGAAACTTTGGTTAATTTTCATTACAAATGCAACCACCAGTAACAATATGGATGAGGCTTTGATTCTAACTACAGCCATTTAGATGTGATTTGTGTGCAACTGCGTGTTATTTTGCTGCTTGTTGGAGGAAAGAAAGCATAGCTGCTCGTATATGTTGACTGCATGCAAATCGAAAATATGGATATTGATGGTGCTACCGACCTCTCACAAGGAATTGTTTCACTTTTCGAAAATTATTGAGAAATTGAATTTGCTATTGTCATGGATAAAATGACAAAAATGGCAAGTAAAATGGAAATTAAAATTGTATTATGAGAAAAACGTGTAATTTGAAGAAAAAAGGAATTCGACGAAATTAGTAGTGATGAGGTAAATCAATTGGCTGAATAATCTTTAGAGTTGAATGCTTCCTTTTAATAATTAATCAAGTTCTATCTTCTCTAAGATTCAATTTGAACAATTTAAACAATATGAAGAAATATTTGAATTTTTGTTAAATTTGGAGAGGTTAAGACATGCAACTTTTTTCAATTTGTTGAAGCCTAGTATGATTCTTGAGAAGTATCTAGAACATAATGAACATCTGGATATTAAAAGAGATGATTTATGTTCTAAATTAAGATACTATTTGCCAGATGAAGCAATGAAAGCAATTGAGTGGTTACAATATTTGAAGACATCCCAAATGCTTATATTACTTCCAAAATTTTGTTAATCATACCTTATCTCTAATCAACTATATCACAAGAAATATTAAATGGATTTACTATTTTATCAATTGAGAAAGAAATGGTTGAATGGGTAGATTATTCAAATTAGATTCATATTTTTGCCTCTAAAATTGCAAGACGAATAGCATTTAACTGATCGTTTCGAATATTGTCTGCTTCGTTATTTGATTATAATATAAATCTTTTGTATAATGTATTTTATTTGTTGTTTTAATGTTAAATTTTAAATTAACAAGTTTAACTATTGACTACATAATACACTTGTAGATTTTGCAAGCATACAACAATTGGGGGTTGGGGGCCTAATTTATAAAATTCACCTTAGGCATCGAAAATCAGAGAACCGGCACCGCTTGGAAGAGGGTGAGCACCACCATTCACATCTAATAAAGCAGCAAGCTAAAGATGAAAATTAGTATAAGAAATCAGAAATATTAATAGAGCACCCTCTTGAAATTGGCATAGAGAGATGATTCGCTTGTTCAACTATTGAAGCCATTCTCGATGTATAGTTATTGATTTTGTTAATTCTATTTTTGCGATGCATGCTTCAATTTGTATAGTGCCTTCCATAGAAAATAAACTTTTATCTTCTTTGCATTCGATTGTAAGCCTTGACGTTGCTCAACATCCACCTCTTGTCAATGTAGGTTCATGATATTTTGTTAATGTGCATTTCAGTCCCCTCAGTATGGACAATGTGCAATTCAATCCATGAAGCCCTGCATGAATCTGGAACAGAAACACTACCATACACATTGTCTGCACCATAAAAAATTTAAGGATAGATGAATCTAGACAATAAGTATGTCAGGTTCATTATCAAATGCCAGCAACTTTCCTTGTTTTTCTCTGGTTTCCACACGTTATCTTTCATTCAAATCCTATTTTCAGAGATAAAGGCTCCCCAATTGTAATTTTATATTTAGAATTTTTTGTTTTATATTTAGAATGTATGATTAAAAAATAGAGAAAAATTATAAGTTTATAAGTAAAATAATATGTAATTATTAATGAATTAAAAAAAAAAAAAATTCTTAAAGAATCTCCAACGAATGGGAGTTGGTGAGAATGGGTGAATTCAAAGAATCTAGAAGCTACTCCTTTTGATTCCTTCGTCATCACTTACTTCACTTCGACGTTGACTGAGGAATCCACTCTCCTTTGATGGCATCTGTAGGGGGACATTGATTCAATCTACTCGGAGAATCTGCCCAAGGAAAATGTCTGGAATTCAAGAAATCTCATCCCCTCTTAGTAAGTAAGCATACTTTTATTGCGTCAATTCTTGTTTTTAAAATTCGATTTGAATCTGAAGTGAAAATGTGCAGTTCAGAAGCCGGAATCGCATGCCTCGCTGGAGCCGGAGGAGGAACAAGAAAACTCTCCGATCGAGCAAGTAGCACTCACGGTGCCGGTCAACGACGACCCTACCCTACCCGTAGTCACCTTCCGGATGTGGACCCTAGGAGCCGTGGCTTGTACTCTTCTCTCGTTCCTCAACCAATTCTTCTGGTACCGCCGTGAGCCGCTCTCGATCACCGCCATCTCCGCCCAGATTGCAGTGATACCCCTAGGCCACCTCATGGCGGCGGTGATTACGCAAAGAGTGTTCTTCAAGGGGCGGAATTGGGAATTTAGTTTGAATCCAGGTCCGTTCAATGTGAAGGAGCATGTATTGATCACCATTTTTGCGAATTCAGGGGCGGGAAACCCTTACGCGATTCATATTGTTAGTGCTGTGAAGATATTTTATAAACAGAGGTTGAGCTTCTGGGTGGCGCTGGCTGTGGTTCTGACGACTCAGGTTTTGGGATTTGGATGGGCCGGTCTTTTTCGAAGGTACTTGGTCGAGCCCGCTGCTATGTGGTGGCCCCAAAACCTTGTTCAGGTGTCTTTATTCAGGTACAAGCTACTTCTCTCAGCTTGCGTTGGTCGAATGGTTTTATCATCATATACGTATGTTGTACATAGTTATTTTCTCGAGTTTTCTTCTTCATTTGTGTCTGTTTTTGTCTTTGAATTGCATAATTTATAGAAAATTTATGATGGGAAAAAGGGATTGAACGAAATAGAATGTATTATTAATACAAAGCTTTACAAGATCAAGTATAACACCTTGATGTTGCTTTATAAGTAATTTAGCTTTAGTATTGCCACTTAGTGTGTTAACTCAAGTTTAGTCGTAACTCTTTGTTTTGCATTTTGCTTGAAACCATGTGTGTTGATTGGAGGAAACTTGAGTAACCTGAATGTTGTGGTTAGTTTCTTGATGCATAGCACTAGATTATGACAGTTTTTTGACTTCATTGTCAAATATACTCGTCTTTAGTTTGAGTAATTTGGCTTGTGTCTTGCTTTGTTTTGAGAATTACGTAATACTTGTAATTGTTTAATGACGAAGCTGCTCTTTTTATTGCATACAGCTAAAATGACACCCTTCTTTTTCTCTCTGTTCCCATTTAGAACTTCTTTTTAGCATGACTTTGCAAAGTACAAACAGGTTATGTTCTATTCGATGACTAATGGGGGTGAATAGAACTTGTTAGTGAGCTATGTTTCTACCTTCCTAACTATCGATTATTTTCCAAGTCTCATTCAAAATAGATTATAGTCTTAAGGGAGACATTATGTATTATCTAAACTTTCATAGCATCGAGGAGTTCATGTTGTATAGTAGTGTTTCAAGTTTTTCACTATATGATTTCAAAATGGCAGGGCGCTTCATGAAAAAGAAGAGAGAGCTAAGGGTGGATTGACACGAAATCAGTTCTTCCTTATCGCCTTCATTTGTAGCTTCTGCTATTATGTATTTCCTGGATATCTTTTTCCAATGCTAACTTCCATTTCCTGGCTTTGTTGGATATTCCCTTCTTCAGTCCTAGCCCAACAACTTGGTTCTGGGCTCCATGGTCTTGGGGTTGGTGCTGTTGGGCTCGACTGGTCCAGCATATCTTCATACCTCGGGAGCCCATTAGCCAGCCCGTGGTTCGCTACTGCTAACATTGCTGCTGGATATTTTCTCATGATGTATGTTATAACCCCGATTATGTACTGGCTCAATGTCTACAAAGCGAAGACCTTTCCTATATTCTCTGATAACCTCTTTACATCAAATGGGCAAAAATACAACATCTCGGCCGTTGTAGATTCGAACTTCCACATTGATTTGGATGCGTATGAGAAAGAAGGACGTCTCTATCTCAGCACATTCTTTGCTATGACCTATGCTTTCAGTTTTGCTTGTCTCACTGCCACCGTTGTCCATGTTATCGTCTTTCACGGCAGGTATGTTGAACAAGATCATTTCGATAATAATAAAAGTATTATTTATTTCATCATATTCTACCCAAAGTTTTCATTTCCCAGATGCCTCTTTTAACATTTTGTTACATAATCTGGTAATAATTTCATGGGTTGAGTCTGTGTTTACAGTAAAGTGTAGCTGTTAAGGTTATGTATTTAACACGAGTTTTGTAGAACACGCAAAGCGCACGCTTAACGTCACTTTTTCGCCATTTAGAGATATATGGCAGCTAAGCAAGTCAGCCTTCAGTGAAAAGAAGATGGATGTGCACACAAAGCTTATGCAAAAATACAAGCAAGTTCCAGAATGGTGGTTTACATGCATTCTTTTGATAAACATAGCAGTTACCTTACTTATCTGTCAAATCAACAATGATCAACTTCAGTTGCCTTGGTGGGGCTTCTTGTTGGCATGTGCGCTTGCTTTTTTTTTCACCCTTCCAGTCGGAGTCATCACTGCAACAGCTAATCAAGTGAGATTCTAAGCCGTTATCAAGTTCTATGACTGCTTGAGTGTGGATGATGCATGTATCTAGTTATGTAACTTCATTATTGTACTACATATAATATCTGTCATAGAATTGATTCTAGCCATTTTTTACTAGATTCAAACCATTATTTAATTAGAATTGATTAGTTGCTTTACAGCACAGAATTGTTCAAATGATTTACAAAATTGTTTAATCCTTTACAAAATTGTTCACTCTTAAATTTCTATATTCATCAGACACCAGGTTTGAACGTGATCACTGAGTACATCATTGGATACTTATATCCCGGATATCCAGTTGCTAACATGTGCTTTAAGGTGTATGGTTATATCAGTATGAAACAGGGGCTTATGTTTCTACAAGACTTCAAACTTGGACATTACATGAAAATACCCCCTAGAGCAATGTTCATGGCACAGGTTAGTTTCCATTTCCTTCCCAAACATTAAAACGGCATGTTTGGCTCTCTTGTAGCTTAGTTTCATTTTAATCATCCAACTTTATTTTGTTCCAACAGCAGTAATTGATATTTACATTTTGTTTCTATTTAGTGACTCACTCAGTTAAAATCTGTTAGGGTCCATTTGATAGGCAAATGTGGAAAGGAATTCTAATTCCATGTTAAGTTGAAAAATAAAAACCCACCAAACCCATAAGAATTTGTTTTTCATGAAAACAAAGAAAATGCAGCTGAAAGTGATTATACCTTGAAATTCTCTTTTCATTTTCACATTACAATTAAACTGTCAAAGTAGAATTCGTTTTCCTCGATTGTGACATTTTCCATGAAATTCGTTGCAATCAAACAAGACCTTAGTTTTTCTAATGCAATATCTATCTGAATAGCAATATTCATAGTCAGCGACTGTAAGTAATCATTATATGTGACAGCTTGTTATTTAGAGAATTAATTTCATAGAACTCTGTTGCCCCAAATAACAAGTTAATGTATTAAATAACATGCTGCCACATAAAATGACTACTACAGTCGTTGATTATGAATAACATTACTCCATCTGATAT
Source organism: Fraxinus anomala (assembly GCA_903798345.1). Classification (NCBI taxonomy): domain Eukaryota; kingdom Viridiplantae; phylum Streptophyta; class Magnoliopsida; order Lamiales; family Oleaceae; genus Fraxinus; species Fraxinus anomala. The sequence goes on from CAIGRN010062362.1 coordinate 11,438, forward strand.
GGAAGATGGCAATCTGATGTGGCATCAAATTGAAGAAAAAGGCATATTATCAGTGAACACTTTGGATCGAAATAAAGTTTTGTGATGTACATGAAACCTCTTTCTTTATTAGCTCGGTGCCTAACCGTGTTTTTAACCCTTTTTTTTTTTCTCATTATGTTGATCTTTACTTTTCTTTGTGTAGGTGGTTGGCACTTTACTATCAGTGTTCGTACATCTAGGAACGGCGTGGTGGCTAATGGACACTGTACCAAATATTTGTGAGAGAAATATGCTTCCTCCAAGCAGTCCATGGACTTGTCCTGGAGACCATGTATTCTATGATGCCTCTGTGATATGGGGTTTGATTGGGCCGCAAAGAATGTTTGGGAATCTTGGTTACTACTCGGCTATTAACTGGTCATTCTTGGTGGGGGCCTTAGCTCCTGTCCTTGTTTGGCTTGCGACTAAGGCCTTTCCGAGTCAACTCTGGATAAGAAATATTACGGTTCCGGTGCTATTAGTTTCGGTAATTAATATGCCCCCAGCTACTGCTGTGAACTACAACAGTTGGATTCTTATTGGTTTTGTCTCAGGTTTTGTTGCGTATAGATACTACCGCGACTGGTGGAGTCGACACAATTATCTCCTATCAGGGGCGCTCGATGCTGGATTAGCTTTCATGGGAGTGTTTTTGTACTTGTGCCTTGGGATGGAACACATTAGCCTCGAATGGTGGGGAAGCGCCGCAGACGGATGCCCCTTGGCTTCTTGTCCGACTGCCAAAGGAATTGCAGTGAATGGATGCCCTATATTTTGAATTATCCTTAAATTGTTTTCGTAACATTTTGATTGTCTAATTAGTTTAAAATCTTCAATTTTATGATTGTATGTATCTGTACAAATAAATAGTGTCTCTCTCTTTGTAACAGGATTATTGAAATTGCTATGCATAATGATATGAAAACGTATAAGGAGGTTTGGTGCAAATGCGCAATTAATAAATCAAACTAATTTGGGATGTTTATTCTCCTTTAACAAACGCCGTATTAGAGGTTAATCATAATTCACCTCAATTCATTCTCAATTAATCTTATCATATCTCCTAATTCAATATGATGTATCAGATGATACGTTTTTTGTGTTTTCCTTCCCTCCAAGGATGGGTGCTTCGGCTTAGATTATCAAATCTATGTTTTGATTTTTTTAATTAAAAATGGAGGTGATAATCGAGAATTCTCTTCTGGGGCAACGGGTATTTTTTCAACTGATGAAAATAGGCATTAACGACTCAAAGAAAATCTAATGAAATAGCAGTTAAAACTAAATGGACCGGTAGAGTTCAACTCGATAGACAATAAAAATGTTATGTACAATTCTATGTATCAGAAAGTATGTCCTAAAGAATCAAAAGGGATATAATGGCAAGTAAAAAATGAGTACCTACTTCTCATATTGTAATTGGTTCTGTACCTTTTTTTCTTTTTTGATACACAGGTGTCCACCTTCGACGACTAATTCTGAGATCTGCGATCCGGCCCCTCATCACACCGACCAATTAAACCGCGGGATGTGCTTCAAACTGGTCAGAATCCAAGAGCCCCTCCAACTCAACTGTCAAAGTGCCGAGCGAGTCAAACTCATGTTGCACCTTCTATATATACACAAATATGTAGATGATGCTCGGGGTTCATCAAGTTGTTCATCACCCAACCAAAGGGAATCTCCATTTTTGGTTCAATTCCCTGAATACGCAGGAGCTTGATCTCAGCAGTGTTTAATGCATGTTCAGTTGAGGTTTCTCCGGCGGTTTCAGGGCTTTCTGAGCTGCTTAATTCTTCCGATTGTGGTCCATCCTCCACTTCTGCTTTAGGCACGTTATCAGTGAGCAAATGTTTGTCAGCAAATAGCTCAGGTAATAGGGAATTTACCGCATCGTACAAAGTGAAGCATTCTCCTGCAATTTGAAAACATGAAGTGCATACGGCTTAGGCATATCTTCAACTCATCATTACCTACTAAATACTAGCCTTAAATTGAACCAGTACAAATACAACCATAAAAGAATAAAATAGATATTTGTTAAAAGGCGTAATCAATCGAAGAATTTGGCATGACAAACTGAATCATTTTCCCAGGAGGGGATCACAAATGCAACGAATTCTTGATGAGTCAGTGTATAGACAATTAAAAAAAAAAAAATCAACTCTTTCCAATTTCAAGAAGCAATACATTGCAGAAAATTAGCAAAATTGTCGTTGTTTATATGGAGCATACATAAGACTGACAGCCCTAGCCAAGTGTGTCTTTGTGGAATCAAAAGATTCATAAAATGTTTCTCAAAACTTGCACAACTTTCCATCGCGTAAAAATTCAGTCATTACAAATTTTCGAGATTTGCTAGGATCATTAGATATAGTGAGGCTTTAATGTGACAATGGGAGGGAGGGGAAGGGGGGGGGGGGGGGGGGGTCCCTATTGAATTCTCGCCCGTAAATCATGACTAATATGATTTTTTTTTGTATTAGCCTTCATTTGGGTTTCATTTTATTTTGCTAAAATTCTACTTTTCAATGTCGAGCATCAATTTTAACCAAACATTTCGTAGGACCTAGAAGTACAACCCACTTATCAACCACTCTCAAACTATAATGGAATGACTTGCATATAGAAAAAAAGTGCCAAAAGAAGAACGGGGAAATTCCTATTTGTTCCTCTTATGAATAAAGAAAGAAATGACTCCGAGAAATGACTTGGAATTCTACCGGGAAACACAAAAAGAACAAACTTTCCCCTCATTCCAATCTTCGGGCGTACTCCCATGATTCCTTTCCTAGTGTCTTCAACCCCTCATGTAAGTAACCCTAGTCCCTAGAACCTCGCTGATAACTTATTCTAAGACCTGAAAAAAGAAAATCTCAACTACACATTTCGTAAGACCCAAAAGTACTACCCACTTATCAACCACTCATTTTTTGAAAAGCAGAATTTTAGCAAAATAAAATGAAACCAAAACAGAGACTTAATTTCAGACTAGTCTTCTACAGAAATTTCAATTCCTTGGAACTCCACACGCTGTAATAACCTTCATGGAGGACAATCTTGCTCGCATATGTATTCAACAGGGTTAAGAACTTATGCAAAAGTAATCCAAGACTCATTTGAATGTAAAAGCCATCTTACCTTCTCCCCGAATCTCAACAGGCCGATTTATGTAAGAGATTTTGTCCCAGCTATTGATAGTGGGTGCATCTACTAAATCGTCAATATCTTCATTGATAATCCGTATGTACAACCGAACTGGAATTCTACCTGATTGAGACTTGAGAGCAACACATCTTAGAAAACAGATACAAACAAATATGTCTAAAGCATAAACTCATACAGTGAATAATGATATAAAACTCAACCATGACAAAGGCATCCATTAGATTTTTTCTGTTAAAAACACTTTTCTTTCTTAATATATAGCTAAAAACTAAGTCAGCTTCATATATTGATATAGAATTCAAATAACTTTTAAGTTAAATTAGTAAGAGTGTGCTTCTTACAAATAAAGATTCATCAACAATTATAATTCCCGATTTTGGATAACAATATTATCCTCTTTTTGATTCAAATATTTTTCTCATCAATTATTTGTGTTCCTAGGTATTATAATTCTAGAAAATTTACCAAACATAATATTCCCTGAAACCTCAGAACAGATGCTTGATGGTGAAGTAAATATAAAACAACATTTTTGAGACATAAGAATTTACAACATGAATTTATATATGAGTAGGGTCAAAGCGTAACCCCCGTTGATGTCTTAAAAGAGAAGTCTAGAATCCTTTTCTTAGGACTTAGTGACTTTTGGGAAGATAAAAAAAGTGTAACATGAATTTTGTGCAATAGGAGTACCCCAATATTGTTAATGATTTATGGTGCTTAGTGTTGGAATCTTAAAAGTATAAATATCCACAAGTTGAACATAGTTGGGAGTATAGTAAAATGGATATATAGTTCTGCTAGGATGGTAAGATAAGATATAAGAATCTATGCCAACAAGTGGAAAATACTCCGGTTTTGACAAATTAAGGGAAGGACAAGTTAGAGAGTTGGGTATGTCTTGAATAGACCTAAAGAGGCTCTCTTTCATAAGAGTACATTGATCTCAATAGAAGAGTTCAGAAAAGAGACTGGTACGCCGATGCCTTGTTATATTGTTAAAGGTCTAGTCGCTTTGAATCTTCCACTAGATGAACTGGAGAGAGTGGTGAAAATTGATTCATATAAAAAATCATCATAATTAGGCTTAGTATAGCTTTTTTGTTGTCTTTAACATGAACAAGTTGACTCTTCAACCAGTTCTCATTTCGCTACTTCTAATATGAGCCCCACATTAGCAATTTATGGTGTGATATAAAAAGAGCTTTACGGGTACTCATTTTTCAGCTTTTAAAGCAACAAATAAAGGACAGGGAGATGTAAATTCTAAAATGTACCTGATAACTTCAAAATGTCTCACCTGTTCTAATGGGGGAAGTAGCATCTCCATCATTAGTGCTTTGCCGAGATTTCAAACTGGAGTTCAATTTTAAGGAGTAGTAATCTCCAATGATGCCAAGTTTAAGCTCAGACGAAACCTGAAGGTAAGCTTCCATGTTGCCTAATATATAACATGATTTAGTAGTTATAACAATGGCTGAATAATTCCAAAGAAAATGAAATAGATAAATGGATCAACAAATAATAAGGTTTATGTAAAACCCATCAGATTCTACCCAGATCAGATATAATAATTCCGAAAAGCTACATGTGCATGTAATCCTTAGTAGTAATCCCCTCAGAGCTATGTGCCATATTAGTTGAACCAGCATAGAGATGACCCAGAGGTATTTCAAGAGCTTAAGCAACATGCCACTTGAGAAGTTCTTGACCACGACAATAAATTAATCTTCTGTTTTTCCTAGAAAGCAAGAAATTGTTGTGTTTTCATTTAAATTGAAAGTGATGCTAATTTCTGTAACGAAATGTCACTATAGATTATGTAGGAGTCATGAACTTTGAAACTTCCAGCAGAGTACTCAAGCTGCAAGAAGATTTTGACGATAGCTTGGGCATTTCTATGAGAAAGAAACTAATCACATTGATCCTAGAAAGCATGAGAAATAGGTCAACAAATCTAACAAGAGAATCTTAAACTACTAGGATTTCTCTTTGTTCTTGGAAAATGCAGTGCAACAATGAATTGCATACTAAAAACATCAGAAGATACGTGGTGTTTTCAGAAGGATTTAAAGCTTTAAACATCAGCAAGAGTTTTGAGCTCCACTTCTCTTCTGAGAAATGAATACTCAGAGCACTAACACATTCTAACAAATAAAATAGATAGTTATCCAGACTCCATATGAACAGTTGTGGAAAGGCTTAAGTTTGACTAGCAGTGCACCACTTTTACAGTAAATCCACATGCTGATTAACAGGATAACAAAACCAACAAAAATAAAAACATAAACCCTTATTGTCTGGACTCCCTACTCCGTATCTTTTATCTTTGAAAGACTATTATACAATCAACATTTACAAATCTATATATGAATGTAGTTCCACTGGAATATGTCAGATTTTGTTTTTGTTCAAGACTGTAAAGGTTTTCTTTCGTTGGCATTTAGTCTGATCACTTTTGCTTAATGTCTATGTCAAAAGTGCACTTCCAGAAACTTTCTAGTTCTCATAACATATCATATAGCCTAAGCTGTAAGTTAAGTTGCTGTTTATAGTCAAGAAGGTAGGATTATTATTTATTCAAAAATATTAGCCAAAGCACAAGGCATGCTCGTTTTCTAATCCCACTGAGTAGACAATGGACTATTTCTCAAAATGCACTTACTCAAAGAACTATAGTATATCATGTTGACTAGTAATTAAATGAAATGAAGAAATGTAGAACAGAATAAAATAAGAAAAAGCAAAGATAAGTCAGGAGGTACATAGAAACAAATCATTTAGCATGCAAGTAATTAAAGACAAGCTCTGTACCATTTAAGACCGAGCGCCAAAGATCTATCTGATCAGATTGAGACATAATCATAATATTTTTGCAGTTCCCAGTGATTATATATGCAGCCTACAGAGAAGTTTAAGCAACTATAAAAGTTTAGACTAGTATTAACATCTTACTTTTAACATTCACTCAAAAACTAAAATCAGACAATGAGATGCTGAATAAAAGGAAAAGAAAAAAAATAACAAAACAAGATCCCCGCAATAGACGACCAAGGCCAAGGGATTGCCGCATAGGTCACAAGTATGTTCCAGTTTTGAGTTTATGAGATTAGCTAAGCTTTTTTTGCATTTCTTTCAAAAAGGTGAGGGCATCAAAAATGTTAATCTTTCTTTTGCTCATCCATCATAATTTCAGTGTCATCGTTTGAATTAGCACAAGTTTCGGCAAGAAGTCTTTGATTTCGATGATTTTCCACTTTTCCTTCACCAAGTGATCCCCCTGCCCCCTCCTGGCAGCAAGACACCGCATCAAATTTACGAAAGAAAGAAAAAGAATAATTAGACAACAATTCCCTGCACAACTGCTTATCCCAAAACCCAGGAAAAAGTAACCTTTCATCACTATCAGAACTCCGAAACCACAGAGCCCTCCCACAATCATAACCAATGTAACACCACTGCAAAGCAAATGCTACACACTGTACCATATAGCTTCAAATATCCCGAAACTATGGCTGCCCCTCCCCAATTGATACGAACACCATAGATAAGCAAATGCTACACACTGTACCATATAGCTTCAAATATCCTGAAACTATAGCTGCCACTCCCCAATTAATACGAACACCAGAGGGCTAAGGAGGGATAATTGAAATACTAGCTTTACATGCTTCACCCTGATATGGTCATTCCAAACTACTGCCTATTTGGTTGAAAAATTCCACTACTAATTCCAACGCGGCAATGCTGGTACCTTTCAGTCTCCCAATGACACACATAAATTAGCTGAAAATGAAAGAGAAGAATCAGCATGATTACCAGCACTTAGTTGCATAACCAACATCATCCCTTAAAAAGTGAGAAACCACAGCCAAAGCCAGAAATCAGGCCCTTTCACATCCAATAAAGGGGAAGCTAATGTCAACATTAATTAGACTTAGCACCTCAACTTGTCCACACATGACAACAAATATTTAACTACATATTGACTAAATGGTTGTTTAGAAGGGGTCTTGAAGGATAGTCTTGGTCATGTTTAACACCCAGAGTTCACTGTCTTGACAAACAATTTGGAAGATTAGTAATTTGGGTGTACAGTGTTCAGTTTTGTTAGCTGTAGTTTAAATGGAAATTTGGTGGTGATAGTGGTGCAATGGCTTCTTGGATTAAAAAATTTCGAATCTTAATTTATCGATTAAAAATGTATACGTATTTAATGAAAACGAAATTGAACATACGTAAATACACTAACCGATTCGAAATAATTGACAGAAAATAATTTTTTTC
>CAIGRN010062373.1:0-10235 GCA_903798345.1 Fraxinus anomala
ATTATTGGGAGAAGAATGAAGTTTTTAATATTATTTTTTGGAGAATGTGTGGTTGAAATTTAAAGTAATTTTATTGATTTGTGTGTAGAATATTTTATTGGGTGAACGTGTGGTGAAAAATCTTACTGTAGCAAACAGAGTTTTAGATTAATGGTAGACAAACATGAGCTTAAGTTTATTTATTTTATCTCAAATAGTAATTCACAAGAATATCGAGGTGTACGATGCATCAAATTCTATATTTTTCCTTTTATTAAATTAACTAGTGTTTTTTCTTGATTCTTTGCATGAGTTATCCATACACCAAATAAAGTCGGCATTAAAAGATCTTGAGAATTTTAGCTGCACATTCGGAATTAAAATACAGCCTGAACATTAACATAAAGAAGAAAATGATGGATCAAAGTGAGCATAATATGTTAGTGGGGACGGAAAAATTAGGTAGTGATCCAATTGATACAATAATCAAAATTCGATACCCTACGTGTAATTTTGCTTGAATCTCTTGTGGGGTTGCTGTGGGTAAACAAAGGACCTGTTCCAGCCATTTCTTCTCCCAATAAAGCTTTCAAGATTAACTCAAAATCTTTACATATTTTCAACTTTTATATCCCAACAACCCGATCCAGATATTTGATAAATTTTCACAACTTTCAGCCAATGATTTGGAAACCCACTTTAAATGTTCCTTATTTTTGATATACCAAGAAATTATTATGGCAGCCAATTTTGGATCTTTAAGACAAAGTTTTGTCGAGAGAGGGAGAGAAAGGTTGCTGTCCAGAAAATATAATTCCGACGTAGAATATGATGCGTCCTATAATAGAAATGAAGGTTGTTTATATTGGTTGTATCGATCGGCCCAGGAAAATCTTTCCAGATGGTGTAGCAATGTTCAAGAAACTGCAAACAAGGCTTATAAAATGGGTCGTTCCGATCCAAGAAAAGTGGTGTTTGCAGCTAAAGTGGCCTCTGCTCTTTCGCTTGTTTCAATCCTTATTTTCCTCAAAGAACCCCTTCCTTATATTGGAAAACACTCCATCTGGGCTATCCTTACTGTTGTCGTTGTGTTCGAGTTCAGCATAGGTATGTATTGATGTTATTTCAAATATTTGAAATCCCCAAATTTTGGTGTAATTTGCTCATTTTCTTGACTTTTTTCATAGGAGCTACGCTGAACAAAGGACTTAATCGCGCATTGGGGACATTATCGGCTGGAGCACTAGCTCTGGGCATTGCTGAATTGTCATTAATGGTGGGGAAATTTCAAGAAGTTGTGATTGTGATCAGCATTTTTATTGCTGGTATGAATTGTATCAATTAATGATGAGTAACTAATGTTATGTTCTTTTGATTCTTTTTATTTCTTAGCTTTGAATATGGAAACTGGAATTAATTAGGTTTCATTATCTTTTAGGTTTTTTTGCAAGTTATTTGAAGTTGCACCCTTCGATGAAGCAATACGAATATGGATTTCGCGTCTTCTTGTTGACATTTTGTATTGTACTCGTATCTGGCACTTCAGATTTTGTGCAAACAGCTGTTTCTAGATTACTTCTAATTGCACTTGGAGCTGGTATTTGTTTGCTCATTAATTTATGCGTTTACCCCATTTGGGCGGGCGAGGATCTGCATAAATTGGTTGTGAAAAATTTTAAGGGCGTTGCCACTTCTTTGGAAGGTGAGGATTTTGTTGTGCTTTTATAGCATCTAAATGCTTTTAACATGTTTGCAATCAAATTTTGTTGCTATTTGTGCAATGGAAATATGTTGAATAAAACTTTTTTGCTTTTATATAGGCTGCGTCCATATGTATTTGCAATGTGCTGGGTATGAAAGAATACCCTCAAAAATTCTTGTATATCAGGCTTCTGATGATCCATTGTACACTGGATATAGAGCTGCAGTAGAGTCTACAAGCCAAGAGGATTCTCTGGTACATTTTTATATTTTGGTACTTAGATTCGTTCAGCCAAAGATTTTCATTTTCTCATAAGGGATTCAATGTTATATTTTTTCAGCTGGCTTTTGCCATATGGGAACCACCTCATGGTCGTTACAAAATGTTCAATTATCCCTGGAGCGAATACGTCAAAGTTAGTGGTGCACTAAGACATTGTGCATTTATGGTTATGGCTATGCACGGAAGTATCCTTTCAGAAATACAGGTATTTCAGCATATGATTACTTATCATACATTTACATACGTTTGCCTCAAGGTCTAGATTATCCTTTCATTCTTGTTTTAGCAATGCGAATAAGCTGAGTAAACCAACTTTAGGGTGCTAAACTTCAGTTCAGCTTATCTGCCAAGCATTAAACACAGCTCAATTTTGGCCTTTATTTATTTATTTATTTTTTAAAAATCTTTTGAAAGATCTGAAAGTTGCTCTGCCTGAGTCAAATTCCAATCGATCTTGAATTTGGATGCTTTTCTATTTATTGAGCCAAGCTCCTTACCCCAATTTTAAGAACCTCAGTTCATTTCACAGCTCTGGTTTTCTAAACAGGTTAAAGGGTCAAAGGAAGCAATCATGATCACATTGCTATAAATTTCGGTTATCCCCATCAATCTTCTTATAGTTGCACACAATTTGCATTAGTTATGTTGTTTTATCATAGAAAATTAGATGGCTTGATCTTGATGATGCTCAGTTTATTGCTTTATCATTTAATATTTGATTCTGTCTTGATTAAGTCGCTTAGTGAAAAAAAAGGCACATAATGGTAAGGATGATATCAACCATATGTCCTGATTTTTCTGTAGATATTATATTAGTTTAACTTAAACCGTGTTGGTGAAAAAGGGATAAAATAAATGTTAGTTGAATTATTAATTCTCGATCTTCTTTCTCCCATTATAAAGGGAAGTGTTTATACATTCTCATCTACAAATGAAAAAGCAAAGTTTATGTGGGGTGATGTGCCTGCCATTGCAGCCACAAGGGGGATTATGAGTATAGCATGCTAACCCATGTACATTGTGGATAAAATTCGGGTGATAAACTTAAGTTGACATGGGAAACTGAGAAATATAGTGAGATTGAGTTCCAGTCACTCTTTTGGCTCTCAATGTCATTTCTCATAGCAAACTTATATCCTTTTGATTTCATATTTCTTTTTCCGAACTTAGGATTGCTAGTAATTACAATTGTGAACCCTCTGCAACCTAATTAAACGAGAACAGCACAATATTCACATACACAAAACACTGGCGTGCACTTTTGGTCACTGAAAATTTCCACATAACAGCCAGTCCCTATCTGATTGTTGGTTACGACTAGGTAGTATTCCTTTTTGGTTTTCTTGTAGACTTGAATGAGTTTATATGTCTCCAGTTCCTGATGTTTTAACAGTTTTCTAGTTGTAAGGAAATAAAGTGCCCAGTGAACATCAGATTAATTGCTGCCAACTCTTATTCTTAAATGGTCTTTTGTGAGTCCATAAGTAGGTTGAATGGTCCTTTCTGGTGTTATTTTCTCTCATTTTTATTTTTTTTGGATGGGAGGGTGGTCCTGTAAAGCTACCTTACCTCCTAACCAAAGATACACTTGCTATAATACGTTGATTTAGTTTTAGTTCATGCCTAAGCTAGTGAATTCGTTACTTTCATGTTTATAGAAAACAATTCAATTACAGAGAAATGGCATGTTAAAAATGCTTGAAAAAATGTTTTAAGGCCATACGATTTGTAATTAGCACCATGCAAACTCATATATGCATGGATTAGAATGCTTACATAGCTATTTGCTCTTTAGAAGAAGTAATAACTTGTAGACTGAATTGTGCTCTCTTAAATTTTGTGTTTGTAGGCACCATCTGAACTACGACAGGTTTTTAAGAATGAGATTCAGAGGGTTGGGAATGAAGGTGCTAAAGTGTTACGAGTGCTTGGAGAAAAAGTACAAAAGATGGAAAAACTAGCCCCGGAAAACCTCCTCCAGGATGTTCATGATGCTGCTGAGGATTTGCAACTGAAGATTGACGAAAAATCTTATCTTTTGGTAAATGCAGAGAGCTGGGAAAGTGTAAAACGGCCTGGAAAATTTAAAGACCCTGAGCACCTTCAAGATCTCAAGGATAACGCAAGCAAACCATTAGTGATAAATTCCCTTAGTGCAGTCAATCTGAAATCTACCTACTCTTTTAAAAACTACGATCAGCAGAATCCAAACATGAGCACCAATCTCTCAGTTTCTCAATGGGGCTCCGGAGAAGATGTGCTCAAACAGCAAACAATGTGGCCGTCAAGGCTTTCACTTATTGGTGATACCATTCTCAACGAGCGTGAAGTACGAACATATGAAAGTGCAAGTGCATTGTCACTCTCAACATTTACATCTCTGTTGATTGAGTTTGTGGCTAGGCTTCAGAATCTCGTGGAGTCGTTTGAAGTACTCAGTGAGAAAGCAAGATTCAAGGACCCCATAATTTCGACTGAAACAAAAGAAGTACCTGGTTGTTGGGACTCGTTTCTCAAGCGCATATGCTGCAAGGATTAATGTAGCCGTCTTCTGTTGGTCTTAATGTTATTACTTCAACACTTGTTTAAGAAATTGTGTTGTCAAATCATTAAGGTGGCTGTTGAATATACTGATGACATGTTTGATAGGGAGGATTGGGGAATATTTGATAGCTCCAGAAGAGGAAAATAAGCTGAATTTTGTTCATTATATTGTCGAGTTAAGTATTGCATACCAAAACATGCACGTAGAATTTTGCTAAGTCAGTGGTTTGTCGTGTTAGACGAAGCTGGGAATTCTTGTTGTCTTGTATGTAGTGGCTAACTGTTGTTCTCAAGAATAATGTGTTAATATGAATGATCGAGGCATCTGATTTTCGCTTAACGAGTGATTAGTATTTTGGAGGATTGTCATGAAAGAATAAAGAAAATGTTCTGAATGAGTGGATTTTTATATTGCTATACATTTTGTTTATATGTAGATGAAATAATCTGAAGAGATTCGTTTTGCTTATAAGTCGATTTCAGAACTGGCCCGTGCAAGTTCAGCTTGCCCTCGAAAAACTGCGTCGGGCCGGGTTTGGGGGTGAGTCATGCAGAACTCGACTCATGCGTGGTCCGAGTTTTCATTAAAAGACAAAAAGCCTGCGAAGCTCGAAGCGTGCATCCCGGTTTTACGAAAATGTAAGTAAGTTAATGTTCCCGACATTATGCAAAAGAAGTAAAAATGATTTTGCAAGAAAAGTATTGTTCAAAATAAAGTAAATAAATAAGAAATTCTTAGATATTCCTAGTATACTTGCAAAAACGAGGTTGTGATTACTTAGTCGAAATCACTCGCCGAGGTTGTGATTACTTAGTCGAAATCACTCGCCGAGGATGCCCGTCGTTTAGTCTATTTTTTCTTATGGATGGGGGATGCGAGAGAATGATTTTAAGCTCTTCATTTCCCAACTCTCTTTGTTCTTCCTCAATTTGCATAGCTGACCTCAAGACGGATTTCGCGCGCCCGTGTACCTCAATCATTTGAAGCATTATAATATCACATTCATCTTCTTCAAATAGTAGCATTTTTGCAACACTAGACTTTGAAGCTTGGGGATGTGATCGGTGAAGTAATTCCAATGTGCAATATGTACAATAAAATGAGCACTTGCAGAATTTTTTTAATTTACAAATGTCAGTATACCATGAATATTTCTACTTCCCCTCGACATCAGTCATCACCTTTTTGGCCTTTTCGGAAACTTGAGATATTTCCAATTTTCCACTATAAATACTTCAGGTTAATATTCTAAATAGTCACTAAACTTTTTCAAAAGTTCTCAGGAGGTCACCGAATTTCAAAAGGTCCCTAATTAGTCACTGAACTTTGCAAAAAGTTCCTAGGAGGTAACCGAACTTCAAAGCTTCCCTAAATAGTCATTGAATTTTGTCAAAACTTCCCTAAATAGTCACTCAACTTTGCAAAAAATTCCTAAGGGGTTACCAAACTATTTATATATTGCGTCCAAATTTGCAAAGTTCAGTAACATCTTGGAAATATTTGGCAAAATTTAGTGACTATTTAGAGAAGTTTTTAAGTTCGGTAACTTCCTAGAAACCTTTTGCAAAGTTCAGTGACTAATTAGGGAACTTTTGAAGTTCGATGACCTTCTAAAAACTTTTGAGAAAGATTAGTGACTATCTAGGGTATTAGCTCATAGAATGTGTAAGTGTTATGTCCTAGGTCCAATCAACTTAGGATATAAACACTTTAAATATATATATAATCAATGCATATTATATGGCAATATTTANGTGACTATCTAGGGTATTAACTTTAAATACTTCACCATTTCATGTCATTTCCTCAGCAAATAGAAAAAAGAAGAAAAAAGGAGTTAAATGTTTCAAAAATCACTCAACTTATGCCATAATCACCTACTGTTCACTAAACTTTAAATTGCTTCCCAAACATCACTAAACATTATCCGTTAGCACTCTTCCATCGTTAACACAACAACATCAAAGTCAAATCTTCCTCTTCCACGATGAGAGTATCCCGAAAAAGTCACATATGATGGTGGCAGTTAACACAACAACATCAAAGTCAAATCTTCCTTGTCATGCTTAACCTCCAATGTCTCCAAATCAGCCACGATTTCCTTAAACATAGTTAAGTGATCATCCAATGACATACCTTCAGACATCCAGTGAGAATACAAGTACTGTTTCAAGTATAGCTTGCTGGTCAAACTCTTTTTCATGCAAAGTTGCTTCAACTTCAACCACAATGCATCTGCACTCTTTTTTAAAGAATATCTTGAAGAATTTGATTTGAGAGATGTAGATAAAATTGAGATTGTGCTTTTTGATCCCTACGCCGCTTCTTATCTTGAGTCTAGGTAATCGGCATTTTATCAAAGCCAAGCAAAGCTTTCTCCAAATCCATATGCACCAACACCACTCCCATCTTCACTTGCCATAATGTAAATCTCATATTTTTATCCAACAACAGAATGTCATACTTCATTGTCGCCATGCGGAACTTTCAACCTTGCTATCTGATACCACTTGTTATTAATTCCAGATCACAAGATAATGAGGACAATTAAACAAAGATGAAAAGAACAAGAACAAGAACATAAGAAGTTTAGATAGAGGAGGAGAATCCACTATAAAATAAATATCTTTGTGTTTACAATATCAAGATTTTAATAATCAATTGAAATCTAGGCTCTTAAGAATGTTTTCTCTCAATTCTCTCAATGTTAGAATGCTAATTTAATTTTACAAGCCGTGACCTATATATAGGAAAATCTTAGGAACAAGTTGTAGTAGGAAAGAAGTCCAAAAATGCGTCAAACAAATGAAATGAGCTTGGGTTGAAAAAGACTGTCACTCGAGCAATAATCGAGCGACAACCCCTTGCTCGAGCAAGGGGTGAGTCACAATCGGGCGACGAAGTCTCAAGTTATTTTTCACCAGCTTCACTCGAGAGTCCAGCTAGCACTAGGCTAATGAAAATATGACGACTTTTTCCTCTAATCCATAATTTTGATATCTTCAAAACCATCCCAATTTAGACTCCAATACCCACCAAAATTTGGGTCAAACCACAACAAGTACAATTATTGATTTTTGATGGAAGTCTAGGTGGCAATTATATCAATTAATATCATAGTGTCATTTATTTCAATCCACTGTTGTTAATCAACATTTGTCATAAAATTACTGTGGATTCTATTAATCTTGTTAAGTTATCTAAATCGTGACAAGAAATTTATAATCACTACGGCTATGTCGTGAATTCAAGATGATTTTATTGATCTCGATAAAGATTGTCTAAATTGTCACAAGAAACTTATAATCACTTTGGTTGATGTCTTGAATTCAAGGAGATTCTATAATTCCTACTCTTCCTCGAAGCAAGTCGATGAAGCAATTCACAATCGGGGTCCCTTCTATATAAGTAGCAGTAAGACTGTTCACGAAAAACCAAAAAGCAATGATGGGTTCCTTGGTAAAACATGTACTATGTCTTTCAATGTTGTTCATCTTATCAGAAGCAAAAACAGAAGTTAGAATTCAAAATGATATCCCTAGAGAAAATATTACAATTCATTGTTATTCCGTAGATAATGATGTTGGCACCCATCTACTTACTTATGGACAAAGTTTCTCTATTGGGTTTTGTATCTAAATTGGGTCAATGGTTTCGCATTGTAAAATATTGAGCTTGGAGATGTCAAAATATGATCCAATAAGGAAAAAAAGGCGGATTGACGACGCTGGATGAATGCTCGAGAGGAGAAAAATTGAAACAGTAAGTCTCTCGCCCACCGTCGCTGAGCTGTCGCTCGAGCGACAAGCTCTCCCTCGCTTATCGCTTGAGCAACGAGCCGCATAATTTATTTCCTTATTTTTGGTTTTACGTAATTTTTGACCTAGTTTCCATATTTTAGGTTACCTCCAGGGTTTGGACATTTCTTCTGTAAATAGTAGACTCTTAATTCAGTTTTGATAGTACATTATTGCGAAATTTGTATTTTTTCACCATTAGTTGTCATTAATAAAATATTCGGTTCATTTGCCAGTTTCTTCTTCTTGTTTGCTTTTCTTTTACATGTTGTTCTTGATTATCAATTGTGCGATCTATACGTCATATCGCACCATATTGCCTCCTTCTCAATTCCTAACAAGTGGTATCACAGCCAAGGTTCAGCAGTTCCGCAGAGCAAGGATTTGATTGTTTGAAATTTTTGTTATCGATGGCTACAATGAAGTATGCTATTTCGCAGTTGGATCGCAATACAAGATTTTCATTGTGGAAAGTTAAGATGAGAGCTATATTGGCGCAGATGGATTTTGATGATGCATTATTGAGATTTGATAAGATGCCCACAACTTGGACAAAAGAGGAGAAGCAATTGAAGGATCACAAGACACTTTCGCAGATTCATCTTCATCTATCTAACAACATTCTTCAGGATATCTTAAAGGAGAAGATAGTAGCTGCATTGTGGTTGAAACTGGAGCAATTGTGCATGATCAAAAGTCTGACTAACAAATTGCATTTAAAGCAGAGACTTTATTTTCATCGCATGGCAGAAGGCAAATCACTGGAAAATCATCTAGCCGTGTTTAAGGAGATTGTCGTTGATTTAGAGACGTTAAAGGTAAAATATGATGAAAAAGACTTGGCCTTAATCTTGTTGTGCTCGCTGCTTAGTTCATTTTTATCGTTTAGGGACACAATTCTATGCAGTCATGACACACTCACCATTGAAGACGTGTATGATGCCTTGTTCTCAAAGGAGAAGATGAAGCATCTGGTTGGAGCTGGTTCCAGAGATGATGAAGCTCTTGTGGTTTTTGGTGATCAGCGAAGGGGGAAGTCGAGGGTGGATTTCAGCAATAAGGTCTATTTTTACTGCAAGAATAAATGACACATCAAGAAGGATTGCGAGAAGCTGCATGGTAAAGGTAATTCAACTACAAATCGTGGGAGGCAATTAGAGACTTCAAGTGAAGTAGACATCACCGAGAATTTTGTAAGTGATGGAGATCTTTTGACGATTTCTGACGTGGAATCCAAGCCCGACGAGGAGTGGATTTTGGATACAGCTTGTGCGTCTCATATGAGTCCCAATTGGGATTTGTTTGAATCATATGAAATAGTGACGCAAGGTGCCATTGTTATGGGAAATAATGAATCTTGTCGGGTAGCTAGTATTGGAAGAGTCAAATTAGAGTTGGTGGATAGAACAATTAGAACACTTAGCCAGATTCGACATGTTCCAGACTTGAAGAAAAACATCATCTCGCTGAGTACCTTGGATTCGAGATGGTATACGTTCTCTGGTGCAGGTAGAGTCTTGAAAGTTTGGAAGGGTATCCGTGTTGTATTGAAGGGGTGGAGAAAGTCCCAGTTATACATCTTACAAAGTTGGGCAGAATAAGTAAAGAGACATCAACACAGGTTCGGTACCGTGGTGGAGATACAGTTTGGTACAGTACCGTTGGGAATTGGCTCTGGGTCTTTTTTAGAGAATACTACTTTGTCGAGTTTGGGGTATATGGGTAATTCAATTTTGCCACCACAGTCTGCGGTTCAATTGTATTCAACGGCTATGAGAGATCCATTGGAAATAGGTATGAGGATGCTGATCTGGATGTGCATACTTTTGGAGTTGTTGAAGGTGATGAGTCTAGTCAAGGGCTTTCAGTTAAAGCATTTAATGGTCATTCTGCTACAGGGTGTGTTTCAACCCTATTTGGTAAATTTTGA
>CAIGRN010062379.1:0-14270 GCA_903798345.1 Fraxinus anomala
AGTGACAGCATGCCTGAGTTGGAGGATTTTAAAGGTGAGACTTATGTAGAATACCCAGTTAGGGAGTCATTAGTAGTGATGTGTGCTCCTACTACACAAATGAAGATGGATTATGAGGAGCAACAACGGGAGAATTTGTTTCACACCAAGTGTCACGTTAGGAATAAGGTGTGCAGTTTGATAATAGATGGCGGGTGTTGTACGAATGTGGCTAGCATGACCCTTGTAGAGGAGTTGGAGTTACCTCTTATGAGGCATCCACAATCATACAAATTGGAGTGGCTGAATAAGTGTGGAGAGGTACGGGTTACCAAGAGGGCATTGGTTGACTTCAGCATTAGGCGGCATAGTGATGAGGTGTTATGTGATGTGGTTGCAATGCATGTGGGATATCTCTTGTTGGGTAGGCTATGGCAGTACGATAGGAAAGTAGAGCATGATGGATTCACAAATTGGTACAACTTTGTGAAGGGTGGAAAAACTATTACGCTTGTGCCTTTGACACCACAGTAGGTCCATGAGGACCAATTAAAATTGAAAAGTGAGTGAGAAAACAAAAATAAAGAGCGGAAAAATGAGAGCATGAGAGAAGAAAGTGAGTTGGCTAAAAGTGAGAAAAAAAGAGTAGGGAAATTTCTTGCTTGTCTATGATATGCACTTACTACATCATGCAATTCTAGCATGTCACACGGAGTTAATCACATATGATAGGCAATTAGGTTGCATTGCTGGGGGGTGCAGGCAAGCGTGTTTGTATTTCTATCCTGACGTTCTTACCTGTCTTAGGTTGGATTTATGGAATGTGTTAGGAGTAAGTTTAATGTCTACTAATCCCGTCCCGCATTCCAATTTGACAAGTGGTTATAATCTACTAACCTTGTTCAATTTAATGCCTTCATCTGTTGGTGTTAGTGTTGGGTTTTGTGAGACGCAGGTGATCATGCATGACACATTAGCATTGCCAACTAGGTCTTTTGGGACGTGTGTTGTTTGATCCAGGAGATATTGCATGGGTGATAATGCATACAAAGTAGATGCGAATTCAAAGGAGGTCCAGGCTATATCCTAGATGAGATGGGCCTTTCCTTATCATTGCTATGAGCGAGATTGATGGATACGGCTTGGTTCTTTTGGGTAAGTTTGTGATCGTTGACATTTTTGAAGTTTCTAATGTTGCTTCGTTTGATGCAGGCTCGGATTCAAGGACGAATCATTTCGAAGAGAGAGGGGATGATATGACCTGCAAAAGGCATCAAGCGGACAAAGGTTCAAAGTTCATTGAAAAGAGGCTAAGGGCACGTTCGAGGTTGTTTCGAGTTGACGATATCCCACAAAACCATGTCTCAAGCTATGGAGTTCAAGAAGGTGAAGTTAATGGGCCAAGGATCAAGATTCATGAAAGGGTTGAAGGCCAAAAACAAATGGAGCAACTTAATTCGAGCAAGGGACAAAGAGGCCAAAAATCTCGACAATGCGACCGCATAGTTGAGTTATGCATGCGGTCGCATGCAAGCAATCTGAGAGCAAAGTGGAGATTTCAAGTGGCCTATGCGACCGCATCCAAATACACTATGCGGTCGCATACACCAAATCTGGGGAGAAATTTTTATTTTTTTCATGTGTTTCCTAGTTTGACTAAAAAAAAATCTTTTTAATATCTTTTGTGATCTCTTTGAATTAGTCACAAAATTATCTAGCTAAATTAGGGTTTAGTATAAATAGCTTTTATTTTCTTCATTGTAGGCAGACTTTGACAATTATTTTTGAGAAAATTCAATTATTTGGGAGTTTTATTCCTTCATATTTTTGCTGGCTTAAAGTTCTAACTTGAACTTATCAAAAGGCTTCGCAATCCCTTTTGTGGCGTTCTCACTTTACGGTTCTTGTTTCGAGTAATCAACAGGTCGGATTTCTTACGTGTAATCTCGATTTTTGGTACGGGTCGAGTTGATCTTCGTGCGACATGATTTTTAGCTTTCTTGGGTTTGTTTCATTTTGTTCGTGGGCTCCCAAGGTCGATTCTTGATTGGGTTCACATTACCAACCTAGCCCCTCACTACTTCCGCCCCTGTGGAACATTGAAACTTACAATAATTTTTTTTTGAATGCAATCTTAATTAATATAAATAGAGAGTAAGTTTGGATCTTTAAATGTAGAGAGCCAAACTAAATATTTATTTTTAAAAAATAAAATGAGTCTAATTTGAAAGTTTGGAACTTTAAAATAATGAAATTCGCACTTTTCATCCTCAATTTTTGCAAAAAATAATAAGTCTACCATCAATATTTTTAATCATAATCCATCCCCCAATCTTTCAATTATGCAGCAAAACAAGTCATTCCCTTCATTTAGGCCATTAAATAATGGATTTGCCTCTCTTTAAATACATAAAAATAAAATACTATTAACACAAATGGATTTAGAAAACTTCCATCTTCCCCAACCAAACGTACCCATCCACCCCATCCCACCCTAATCCACCCCCACTCATGACCAAACACTACCTCCACAAATGCAATCACTTCAGGTGGTGGTTCTACGATCTAGGATACTGATTTTTATCTAGTCGTTTTTTATTATTTTAAGTTTTGTGAATTAATTTTTCTAAAGTGGTGGTGATGATTCTGCAACTGGTTCTTTTCTTGCTTTAGAATAATCAACTTTTTTTGCTGTCATTTGCTTTCAGTTGAAGATTTTCATACTTTTATTTGGAAGTTTACCAACTAAACATCTCCCATTCTTTATTTCCTTCATTTTCTTATTTGTTTACATCAATCTCCTCTATTTTTTTCCTTTTCTATTCCTCAATCTTAACATAATTGGTCCAATCATTTGTCAAGCAGCTTCCTAAATTCTTCAGCAAGTTCAAAGAGTTCGTCAAGAGTCGAGATTCATGATCATCACTTTGTAATTACAGTGATCTTCTGCTTGAGCATTCGACGGGTTAATGATCAGGCTTGAGTCTGCAAAGTGATCGTTTAATCTTGATTTTGCTTTTTGATTACACAAGTAGATAGAACTCCAAGAAAATCAGTTTCTTAAGGTATCATAGTATCTGTCCTAATAATCAAGTTGTTAGTAAAGAGATGAGCAATTCTTCGCAATGTCCTCATTAAAACTACTTGGAAGATGATGAACGTAAATGTACCTACTAGAACCAGAGCATATCAGAAGTAGAAGATCTACTTGCAATTCTCCTATTGTCATGTGTTCTGCTTCTGGAAATGTTATTGCTATTTAACTAATTTTCCATTTTTGCATCTTACCTTTGATTAAATATTGATTCTTTTTAACTGTTTTTCCTTATTTATTATGCTATTTAATTTATTTAATAAGCATATTATTTGGGGTGATTATCTGTCTTTATTTATACACAAGATTCTTTTCCTAGAAATTTTTTGTTCACTGCATTGGCTCGTGTCAACAGGCTTTTCCAACAAACAAGCGATGGCGTCAAGGTTTCTCGTCCACATACAGCCAACACACGAATTTTACACTTCCGGGTCTTGAAAAACACATGAATTGAACTAAGTAAAGATTACAGAAGATTGAAGTATCGGAACAGTAAAGTAAAACTTAGATTTTTGGGAAACCTTTCCCAACTTTATTTTGATAAAACAAAGAAAATGACAAAGTACAAAAATAAGTGAAGGATCAACACAGCTATTGTTGTCTCATCTCATATACTCACTGTTCTATCTATCTAAAGAAAAATGCTATTCATAGTGAAGACTATCAATAATCGCCTTACGTGGCACACATGAAAGTTTATTATTTGATGTATGAGGCAATAAAAAATCACCCCATTAGTCCATCAAATAATAAATTGTCATATGTATGTCACGTAGAGTGACCTTCGGTAATATTCATTAGGAATAGCATTACTTCTATCTAAATGCCCAAGCACTTAGAATATATAGATGAACATCCGGATAGCAGTTGATAACCCCCAACTGCTTGGTCAGTTTTCCCATATTTCTAGCCCTTTCATGCCAAAAGCTGTCCATAATTGCCCCCATGTCAAGACTACAGCAGAAACCACCCGAAACTGCCATCATGCGCCTTCGGCGTGGCCTATTTTGTACTGAATCCGAATACTGAAATTAGCTGGACAGTAAGCTTTCAATGCTACAGAACACAGCCCGCATCAACCCATCAACTCATGCCAATCTGACTTGCGTCCCCGAATTCTACCGCGTGATGCCGCCATCAAGTAAATTAGACATCCGTGCCTCAATCACTTGCTCATCACAAAACCCGCACACTGCCTTGATTCCCAAATCCATGCTAAAGTCCTGAGTATACGCATTTCTTCAGCCATGGCAT
Organism: Fraxinus anomala; assembly: GCA_903798345.1. Classification (NCBI taxonomy): domain Eukaryota; kingdom Viridiplantae; phylum Streptophyta; class Magnoliopsida; order Lamiales; family Oleaceae; genus Fraxinus; species Fraxinus anomala. The sequence continues at coordinate 4,328 of CAIGRN010062379.1, forward strand.
GGCAAGGGCAAGGCAATGTCGGTGCCATATCCATTTTCCCGGAAAGGATGCTTACAGCTAAGCAACGAATTGAATTAGTAAAACTGAATAGTTTGAATGATTGAAGCTTATTTCTCTAGTTTTATTCTCAACTTAACAGCTCACATTGAGACTTCATTATTTGTTTCTCTTTAATTTCGTCGCTGGATCACCGTCCTTGTCTCGATTCTCATACTAACCGGAAGTTCATGCCCCATTCTCGGTAGGACGTACCAGGGCAGGGAATTATGTCATTCCTATGCTTTAAAATACTTAATTTGGCATGGAACTTCTAGGCAAGTTTCAGTCTAGTTACTTAACTTTAATTTGTTCCAAATGAGTTGCTGAATTTAAGCTTAGCCAAACATGCTATTTCACTCCACTAGTCATTTTTTTCCTCATTCGTTCCCTCAATTATCTAAATAATGCAGTATGAAAAATTGAAACATCTATCGCAAAAAATAAATAAATTGTCACTTGAGTTGATATACTAGTTGAACAAGTCATATCTGGTGTTAACATGTCCCACTAGTTTTAACACATGCACAACAAAGTATAATAAGATAGAAACCTAACTCCGATATCACGTTGAATCATCAAATCTAGAAATTTTTAACACCCGAGCAGATAAGTTGGAAATTACTGTATGGATGTCAAATTACTTATTTTACTGCAAATGGGTATATAGAAATTTTTAATCTCTGATTTGATCATCAACTACATATATATATCATGACTAGAATTGTAAGTTATGAGTTAATCAACATTTTTATAGAACGCTGAAAGACTATTTTACACCTTAGCCTGCTTCAAGAGTTTAACTACCTCAAGCATTGTTGGACGCTTCCACGGATCATCATGTGTGCACAACCTTGCAACAGCAAGAACGCAGAGCATTTGATCCTTTGATGTAGCTGAACCAGAAATATATGGATCAAGTACTTCACGTTCCCTTCCCTTTGCAACCATCCACCTCACCCATCCAACGAGATTGCCTCCCTCAACATCAGCTTGTCCAATTGGTGATCTTCCTGTTATGAGCTCGAGCATCACCACCCCAAAGCTATAGACATCTCCCTTGGTTGTAGCCACCATAGTCTGGCCATACTCGGGTGGTATGTAACCAAATGTCCCAGCAAGGATAGTTGAGACATGGCTCTCACAAGCACTAATTATTCGAGCTAGGCCAAAATCCGATACCCTTGGTTCAAAGTTCACGTCCAATAGTATGTTACTTGACTTAATGTCCCGGTGAATAATATGGGGAACAAATCCATGATGCAGAAAAGCAAGTCCACGAGCTGAGCCCAGGCAAATCTTGAACCGGGTAGGCCAGTCGAGTGCCTCAACTGCATCTGCCTCGTTCCTTAGCCAAAAGTCGAGGCTACCATTCTCCATGTATTCGTAAATTAAAAATCTCTCATCCCCAAAGACACAGTAACCAAGCAACGACACCAAATTTTCATGCTTCACCTTTCCAATTGTTTCCATTTCAGCCAAGAATTCACGTTCTCCGTGCAAGTGACCTCCATTAAGCCTTTTCACAGCTATTACTCTTCCTTCTGGCAAGAAGGCTTTGTATACTGTCCCAAATCCACCATCACCAATAATATAACTCTTGCTGAAATTTTCAGTTGCTGATAAAATATCTGCAGCTTTTATCCTTAACAGAGGGTGCTCAAAAGTTGCAATGTTAATGCTTAGCGGATCCCTTGTCTTCTTTATCAAAAGCCCATCACTAGATCCCGACTCTGGTGTCATCACAAGCTTATCATTGGCATCGTTATTATTTATCCCATCTCTCCTCAGCATTCTCCATCTAAGTAGACCAATAAGTAATACCAGGGATATAAATGTAACACCAACAGCCACACCAAATACCGAAGCATGAGATACAAGTGGACTAGATGGGTATTCATGCCTTGAAGGGAACGGTTGATCTAGAAGGCATGGTTTTGCAATAGAGCAAGATTCTGGAATGTGACTGGAGAAACTGTTGGTGAAATTGGCTAAGGTGAGGCCTTCTATGTTACAGATATTACAAGGAAGAGAATTTTGGAAATGATTTACTGATAAATCAAGATATGTCAAGGCATCAAGGGTTGAAAGTGACATGGGCAAGCTTCCAGAAAATCTATTTTTATGGAGGTCCAATACAGAAAGAGATGTTAGATGCGAGATAGAATCATCAAGGGTACCAGAGAACTGATTGTAGCTGGCATTCAAGACCAAAAGAGCGCTAATGCTTGCATAATCAACACAGAGAGAACCCGATAAAGAATTCATGCTCACATCCAAATAAGCCAAACTTCTAGAATTGAACATAGAAGGAGGCAATGGACCGATTAACCGGTTATATGAAAGGTCAAGCTTCGCTAAGCTCGGCATTTCCAGCCCAATATTATCAGGAATATAGCCACTTATCTGATTATGTGAAAGTACAAGACCTTGAAGATGTCTCATCGAGAACAACTGAGGAACCAATGAACCTGACAAAGAATTGAATGACAGATCAAGTAACGTCAAGTTTATCAAAACTGAAATCTCTTCTGGAATGCTCCCATTGAGCTTGTTTCCCTGCAACAATAGTTCTGTCACGACAATGCACTGCTTAATTGAGGCAGGAATGGGCCCCTCTAGTTCATTGTGGGAAAGATCAAGCCTGCCGTAGTGCTGGATGTACTCGGAGTCTGGTAAAGGCACCTTTTGAAAACCTGAGCACATTTCCTGAGGTATGGGACCAGAAAATAGATTGTCTGAAAGAACCAAGTTGTCAAGCAATTTCAATTGGGATATTGATTTTGGAATCGGACCTGTCAATCTATTGGCACCAAGGTCTAAAGATACCAGCTTTGTACACTCGAAAAGCTCCAAAGGTATTTCTCCTGTTAGCTTATTACCATGTAGAGATAGATTGGTCAGATTTTTAAGTTTGCCAATGCTAGAAGGGATGTTTCCTTCAAACAGATTATTATCCAACTGCAACCTCTGAAGAGTCAAGACCTCGGCAATTGCATTGGATATCCTGCCTTCGAAGAAATTATCACTCAACGAGATCTCCATAAGTGTTTCCGACTCCCACAGTTGATCAGGAATTGTACCCGAAAATTTGTTCTTAGAAAGTTCCAAGGTAATTAGCTGAAGATCCCCGAGATAGGCTGGCATTTCACCGGAAATGTTATTGTCAGACAATACCAAATCTACAAGGTTCAGACAATCCATGAAGATGCCATTTATGCTACCAGACAAGTTGTTATGAGATAGCAACAGAGTGGTCAATGATTGAGCATTACATATTTCCACAGACAACTCACCGGAAAGCTTATTAGCACTGACATCCAAAAGGGATAATAAAGGCAGATTAAGTGGTGGTAAAGGGCCAGTAAAAAGATTCTGTGATAGCACAATGGACACGACTTGTTTCCAGTTGGAAATCCATTCAGGCAAGGGACCCGACAACTGGTTTGAATCGAGGAGAATCGAGTTGATCGACTCTAGGCCTGCAAGACCATTAGGTAAGTGACCGGATAAAGAATTAAAGGAGAGATTTATAATCTTGAGCTTCTTGCAGTTTCCCAGCTGTGAAGGAATTGTTCCACTAAGTCCGGAGCTTGGAGCAATAAGATAAACCAGATTTACCATCCTGCCAATACTAGAAGGCAATTCTCCATCAAAATCATTCTGGGCTAAATTCAAGTATGTCAAGTTACTTAGCAATGAAAGCTCTTCTGGAACATTTCCTGTGAACCTGCAATTCTGGAGATCAAGTTTACTGAGGCCTTTCAGATTAGTAATTGCAGATGGTATAGGTCCAGTTAGTGGATTCCATGCAAGATCAAGAATACTAAGCTTTGTTAATTTTCCAATTTCTGGAAATAAGATTCCTGTGAATTTGTTTTGACGAGCGCTGAAGTACAAAAGCCTTGAAAGATTACCTAAACTCGAAGGCAGGTTACCGAAAAACTTGTTATTGCTGATGTCAAGAGCCAGCAATTGCTGTAGGTTTCCAAGCTCTAATGGTAGATTTCCAGAAAATGAATTTGATTGGAGAGAAAGTTCTCTGAGCTGTGTGACTTGACCAATTGTAGACGGTAAACTGCCGGAAAAATTATTGTCATCAAGCACAAGTTGTCTCAAGTACTTCAGTTTGGCTATGCTTGGAGGTAGCATCCCAGTTAATTGGTTGAAACTCAAATCGAGGATCTCCAAGTTTTCCAAATCCCAAAAGTCTGGATAAATCTCCCCAGTAAGGGCACAGTGGCTGAGATTGAGGTTCTTGAGAGATCTAAGTTCACCAATATGCTTGGGGAACGGAAGGTTTAGAGGTGACACGGTCCATGATAGATCCAACTCGGTAATTAGTAGACCATCACATTTTACACCAGTCCAATTGCACGGTGAAATCCCTAAAACAAACCAACTCGGAATGATATCTCTTCTCTGGGAAAGTGACTCTCTCAAAGCTTTTAATGATTCCATCTCACCAAGGGAAATGTCACTTGCAGACAGTGGATACACCAAACAGACAAGGACACTGATGGTGAGAAAATGAGAAAATGTAATTTTACACATGGTTTAGGACAACAACTGCCACAGGCTTTATTCTTTATATAAATACTCTTCTATTGACAAAGATGCTCTGCAAGGGAAAGTAACTGACTTAGAAATGGATACAAAGATATCGAGGATGGTAATAAACAGAATTCTATAGTACACAACATCAATGTAATTATCTCGAGATTGTACCAAGGTAACAGAAACTATATCAGATAACAAAAGTTTCTGATGGTCATTTCTTGAAATAAAAACTAGAAACCAAATTAATAATTCACGGTAATTGAAGAAGACACAAGCTAGCTGCAAGTAGGAGACATCTCAGCAAAATCGTGCAAGCTCAGATCCTGAACCCATTCTTAATACTAGGGAGTCCACCAATGAACTGCTTGGTCAAAAACTTTTAGCAACAGTATATTTGCTTTGGCTACTAAATCAAGAACTAATGATTCTAGTAATTCAAGAAAAACTAAGATAATAGCATCAGCATATGAAACATCGATAATAGCCATCAGTGGAATGGGTTTGCAATCTTACTAACAAAAATCAATCTTGATTAGCATAAATTGTTTCAAAAAGATAGAATTACAAGAATTATGAATGTCTAATTTTACTTCTACGATTCAACGGTAACAAGTTAAACCTCTATGTAAACCACATTTGTACATTTGAAATTGATGACAAAGCCATGAACATAACAATCTCAGACACAGAAATCTCTTTTGTATTGAACAATGAGATCTTTTTTTGTAACATAGCATTCATTTTTCACACAATACTATCAATAATCTATGTAAAAATAATCGAGACATAATGCTATTATGTCAGCTCATAGACAATAATTTCAGAGATACTGCTAGGGAAACTCTGAAAAATATTTTATCAATAGAGTTATTCATATAAAAGTAACATTTTTATACAGTAAATAAAAGCACATCTACAATGGCAATCCTTAAATTAATTATGCAAAATAGAGAACATGGTCTTCCTACAAATTGCTTATAAAATTATCGTAAAACTACAAATTTTAAAGACCAATTTTTATAGCGGCCATCTCAAAATGTGCAAAGTAAACAATCCTTTTTTCCAAGAAGTATTAAATAAGTACCATCTTTAAATAATAAAAAAAATCCTCTATCAAAATACCTGGAAAATAATATATTTAAATCAATAGTAGAGAGGAAGTAATTAACTTATAAAAAATAGTAAAGATTGAAAATTTATCAACTAAAACAAAAAAAAACAAAATTTAAAGGGTGCATTGGAAATCCCAAAAAGAGAATGTTTTTGTTCGTTTGTATAGCTTGTTGGGAGTGGAGAAGAAGAACTGAAAAATCAGAAAATGCTGCCAACTTTCTCATAGAGGCATTTAAAAAAGGCATCTAGCTCGAGAAAGATTCATACAAAAATTAATCCTATATCCACAAAATTCATACAACATTCATCTCCTATAAGGCTAGAAGCACAGCATCTTTATTTTTTTCTGCATAATCCGCTAAAAATACGCAGAAAATCAAAGAAACGAGAACTTTAATAATGGGTTTGAAGTTAAAGACTTGAAGAGTTACCTTATGAAGTTTTCTTGCTCTGATGAACACAGAAAAAGTCCCAGAAACACTGAGTTTGTATGAGTTTTGAACTGTATACAGATGGGAATATACACACACATATATATCACTATCAAATATCAAATCATTTTCTGAAAACAGCATCTCATAAAAGGTTTGATTCTTCTGTAACTGATGATATACTATGGTGAAAGTACACACAGTGATATATGGTGGGGTGTCGTTATATGGGCAGAAGAAAGGTGGTGTGGAAGGCGTGAGTTAGAGAGAGAGAGGTGACAGCTAAGGTAATAAGGAGGCTTCCTCAATTCACTATCGTCTTCTTTTGTTCATACTCGTAACGCTCGTCCTTTTGTTAGTCACACTCGTTAGCACGTTAATGTGGGTCTGATCGGGCCGGGTCTTCATGACAATGATTCACTTAAAATGAGAGAGAATTTTTAAAAATTTCTACCCTTATAACACAAGGTTTTTGACTTTTTGGTGTGGAGCGTTGTTATTCGAAAGAGATGTCAAGAATTAATTTAAGCGATAACTACATAATATTAAATACAATGTCATATAATTCATTTCATTGAGTCTATTAAATGTCGTCACCTAAACTGATGCTAGATAACATTATTATATCGGAAATGATTGGACGTAAAATGTCTATAGATGGCTTTTTAAGTCTCTCATCAATTTTTAGGACTCAACCATGGATAGGAAGTGGAAACAATCAAGTTAAAGTACGGTAGCTGACGGAATTTCTAATGGAATTGGGATTGGGGGTTTTACGTTCTCCTTTTTCATTTAACTAAATTGAGGACAAGGGCATATATGTTTTCTTACAAATTGTTGTCAATAAATTGATCGAAGAATAGTTATTTTGCAATCTTATACTGCTTTTAATAGCATTAAAGGTATTCAGTTTTTGCTCATTATCATACTTATGTTTAAAAATTTCTATCGTCACAATCTTATTATTAACCTTATATTAATTAACACGTTTTGTTCCTGATGACATTTTCGTCCAAAAATTTTGTTATGAGCGTGTAAAAAGATTTATTTATATTTTTTAAATAAGGAAAAAAACTAAATACAAATACGACGGAATGGTTGGCCTTCGATAAGTGCATTTTATTTATTGTTAAATTGAGAGAATATTGACTTGATTTTAGGTTAAATTATGTAAATTATTGGTAAAATCTCAATTTGGATGCACTTAGATGAAATTGGAGTGAAATAGACTATTTTGACTTAGTTTGGAGCAATCAAAGATTAAATGGATTGCATGGGAGTAACCAGAAGTATTAAGAGAGCAATGGAAAGAAAATCAAAAGATTCAGGGTGAAATTCAACTTTTGAAAAGTTTGAGAACTAAATTGCACAATTTTAGAACTTGGGACGGACCAATTTTTAATGGTTATGAAGTTTCAAGTATCAATTTGAAAGATTTTGAAAGTTTCAACATTAAAATTGAAGTTTATGATGAAAAATGATCAAAATTGAATAGAAACTAGATTTGGAGACCAAATTGCAACAATTATAGAATTTGAAGGTCAACTGTGGTTAGGAATATCAACGAGTCAAGCCAAAACTCGAGCTCAGCTCAAGTAAAAATGATTCGAACTTTTTTTGGTCCGAACTGAGCTGAGCTTTTGCTCGGCCAAAAATTCTAGGATCAACTCAAACTTTCGGCTTGAGCTTAATCAAGCCAGCCAAGCGGGCTCGTGATTTTTTATTTTTTATTTTAAGGTAGCGTTGCCTACTACATTTTATTGCAAGTAGCTACTACTGCCTGCTACAGATAGGCAATTACATGTAGCTGCCAAAGTTAATTTTTTTTTCAATAAATTTACTTTATGGGTCGAAAATGGCCCGTGACATGGGTCGGCTCGTATGGCTCGGGTTTTTCCCGGGTCGAGCCATGGGTAGCCCGAATCGACGAGCCAAATTGACACCCTTAACTGTGGTCTTGGCTTGCTTTCCTAGTTAGGTCAAGGTTTGCAAACCCGTGATCAGGCTAGGGTCGGGCCCATCCAATCGGCAATGTTGTTTTTATGATTTTTTTTAGTTTTCTTTATTCATTTTGACTCATTTTTAGAAGTACAACTCCTGAAAATTTTCCTCTTCTATAAATATACATTGTTTAGGTCACAAAAATGGGGTTACACCATGGAAATTTAGAGAGAAAAGGGAGAAAAAAGTCAAGGTTAAATCAAGAAACTAGGTTTTGAAGTTCTTGACTTGGTGAAGAAGATTTTTATTTATTTATTTTAGCAAAATCGTTATCTTTTTTTCTTTTTTCCTCTAAACTCGATGATGAACTTCAATCTATTTTCTTTTTTCATGACGTGTAACTAAACGATTAGTTGGGATGAACGAATATAACATAGTTTTTAACATTAAATTTTAATTTAAAATTCTGATTTTTAATTGATGCTTGTGAATTATTTTTTACTTCCATTTTTAATACTTTGAATTATTTGATCACCAATTCATTGATTGTGAGCAATAATTATACCAAAATAGAGTTATTTACTTAGGCCACGTAGTAAAAACTTGAAATTTGGATAAAATGATAGAGATACGATTTTGTGATTGTCACGATCATTAATTGAATTCTTTGATGATTGAACATTCTTGATTAAGGTTTATTCACATAGATATATAGCTTGTTGACTTAATTGAATATGATTGGTTTGAACTCCTGGGAGTTAAATCAATTAATTTAGAAGAATTCAATCAGGTACACGTAATTAATTGTTATCAAAATTGGTAATTAAGATTAAGGGGATAGCTACAGTGAATTCGTAAATCCTAACACTTTAAACATCATATAAAAAATCCCAAATTATCCTCTTGAGCGCTTTTTAATTTTTTTTTTTGTTGTAGATTTATAATAAAAACTAAAACAATTTTTATTTATTTTCAATCAAATTGAAATTAATCATAATTAAATCAACAATCAGATAGTACTCTTCGTAAAAATGATAATTTGAACTTTTAGATTCACTTTATTACTTGTCATGATTTGTACAGTTGCATGATATAAATCAACAACACCCTTCATTTCAAAGCAAGTTAATGTAATATTTGGATGTAAATCACAGAATAAATATGTTAATTAATGAAAGATTGAGAATAAAAATGTAATAAAAAGGAAGGAACATAAATGCGAGTGAAATAATCACAATTTACCTCCACAGCAATGATGACGTGTGGGGTGTTCCGGTTGCTCTGATCAACAAATGTTACTTACAAAATGAGATCGGAGCTTTCTTCTCCATTGTACCTCCGGTGTGAGAATCAGTAAGTGCTCAAGGAAAGTATGAGAAAAGTATATCGAGAGTTTAAACAGTTCGGGTTCCAAGAAAGCTACCTTTTCTCACTTTGGGGGTATTTATATGCACCTGATGACATGCCCCTGTATACTGATTAGTTGTGCCACGTGTCTCACGTATGCTTTCTCCACTTCCCCCACGTTAGCTGATGTAGAGGCGTGCCCTCTGGTATTGAAATAATCACAATTTGCCTCCACGGTAATGATGACGTGTGGGGTGTTTTGGTTGCTCTGATCAACGAATGTTACTTGTAAAATGAGATCGTAGCTTTCTTCTCCATTGTACCTCCGGTGTGAGAATCAGTAAGTGCTCAAGGAAAGTATAAGAAAAGTATATCGAGAGTTTAAACAGTTCGGGTTCCAAGAGAGCTACCTTTTCTCACTTTGGGGGTATTTATAGGCACCTGATGACATACCCCCGTATACTGATTAGTTGTGCCACGTGTCTCACGTATGCTTTCTCCACTTCCCCCACGTT
>CAIGRN010062396.1:2188-14266 GCA_903798345.1 Fraxinus anomala
GGGGGGTCAGAAAATGACTACTTTACCATGAGCGAAGCTCCCATAGATTACGAGGCTAGGTGGGGGTTGCTAGGATACCTTCTGTGGTAACCTCTAAAAAATTAGTCAAAATTAAGGATTAGTATAGGATCCATGACGCTATAGAACTCTTAGTACCTGAAGTCCACGAACGAGCCTATTATCCGAGGTCGGGATGTGTGGCTATCAGTGAATATCTGTATAAAGCAAGCATGTGTCTACCTCTGTACCCATTTTTTAAGACGGTGCTGAGGTCTTATATATTGACTCCTACCCAATTATTGCCTAATGGGTGGAGCCAATTTGTGGTGGCATATTTCCTATGGAAGGAAACCTCCATGGGTGGGGACATGCCCCTCAACGTTTTCCAAACCTTCTTCCAGCCTAGGGTACTGGGAAAGGAGGGTTGGTATTACATGACATCCTGGGGAGTTTATTCTCCCTTCGTAGTAGGTCTACCTACTTCCATCAAAAGATGGAAGGAGTCCTGGTTCTGGGTGAAGGAGAAATGGAAAATGGTTGAAGGGGACAAAGTCCCAGCTTGCAGTGTACCGACCCAGTACTCTGAAGCTTGTAAGTACTTCATTTTTAGCCTAATTTATCTTTTAGTAGGTCGGTATTTTGATTTTTTACTTATCTTGTTGCAGATTCAGGATCTTGTTTTGAACTGTCCCAAGCAAAGTGGGACGTAATTGAGGACATTTATAGACATCCTATGAGGTCACACCACTTCGACCATTTGATTGATAGAAACAAGTCCTTCATTGACTTTGGACTAATGGCCTCAAAGGATAAAAACTAAAATTCTTGTGTCAGCAAGTTGCCTTATTTTGTGCATGCTTTAATTGTTGGTTTTTGATTTGCAGATGATTTTGGGAAGAAAAAATACCCTACCCCAGACATGGCCTCAATTTTGAAGGCTATTTCCACTGTGAGCTCCAAGGCGTTGAAGCCCTCTTCTAGTGGCATTAAGCACACAAGGGGTAAATTGGAGCGTCTCAGTAAGGAGCACGCTGAAAGAAGGGCATAGGATGAATGGGCCCAGGGTGATAAGGGTGTTAGGCAAAGTTGAGGAGGCCCAGAAAAAGAGAAAGTTGACCTATGGGATTTACCCTTCTCATAGGAAGTTCGGGACTACTATTGTCCCAAGTGGCAAGTCATTCTGCCTCCACCGCCTTCAAAATTTTTGCTAGCATCTTTTGACGCTTCCAAGGCCCAGAAGGTGAGGGGCCAATGAAGAGGCTGCCCAAGAGATGGTGCAGACCTCAGAGGCTTCAGAAAAGATGGTCCCGGTTGTGAGAACTCCAGGAAAGTTTGGGATGTTCCTACCGGGTCAAGATGATGAGATCATCCCAGCAGTGATAAAGATGCTACCTGCACATGTCCAGGGTGCTATCGCCAATTTTTACAAGTTTTGGACTGAGAGGTGGAGGGATTACGTCTCCATCTGTGATGTGGTTGACCTCACGGCCACACTTGTGAGCCAAAGTGCCGGGCCCTGGAGTTGTATTTGAGTGTCAGAGGTCCTTAAGGACATTCAAAATCGTAATCGGGACTCTATGGAGAAGCTGGCCTCAATGGAGTTGAAAGTAAAGAGGATAAATGCAGGAGCAGCTGAGCTGAGGGCCTAGTGAATTGAAGAGGTAGCCAAGTTAGAGTTTGCCTTGGCATAGATCGAGGCTCCGAAGAGGAAAGTTCATGAGTCCTAGTGTGAGATGGCCACCACAAAGAAGTTTGAAACCTCAAACAATAATTAGAAGCTGACATCCGAAGCCTTGGAAAAGGCTAACTTGGAAATAATGGGGGCTCAAGGATGGCAACAGCTTATTAGAAACCCAAATAAAATAATACATTGGGGAGGCCGAACGTTTGAGGGCTGAAGTTATGAAGGCAGAGGAAGAAGCGGTCAAAGAATACATTGCCAACTTCCATCTAACTGAAGAGTATCAGCGCTTCGACACGTATTGGCGGTGGTTTGCTTATGATGAAGTCATGGAGATGGTGGGAGATCCATACCCAGAACTCAACAATTCTAAACTTAGAGTGGAGTTCTTGGATGATGTGCCTCAAACTCCCGCTGATGATGTATTTGAGGCAGACAATGAGGGTACTTTAGAAGAGGCCTCAGGCCAGGAAGCTGTAACTGCGGAAGCATCAAGTGCAAAGACATCTGACCCTCTGCCATCCCCAACGTAGAATATGGACTTTTTTTTCTTTTATTTAATGTAGTGGTTGAGGCCCTCATTTTGTACAAACTTTTTATTAATATATTGCTTGTTTCTATATCCTGTTTCTTTAGTGTAATTGAAATTTTGTAGCCATAAAACATTTCATAACTTATAACTTGATTAAGTAGTAATAAGTTGAATCTGAACTTGAGTGAGTAGTAAGCCCTCAGTAATAATTCGAATAATCTGAATTCAAATACAAGTAAATGCACTTCAGCAATAACTTGAAGAATTTAAATTCTAACACAAGTAAATGCACTTTAGCAATAACTTGAATAATCTGAATTCAACTTCAAGTAAATGTACTTTAGCAATTACTTGAAGAATTTAAATTCGAACAATTTTTGTTTTCCTTTTCATGTCATTCAGCCTTGTCATAGGAGGTTAGTCCTATACACTTCGGAGGATCAATAAGGTAATCATTGTTGGGATCAGATCCCCTCTTTCGAGGTGCCGACATTTTCCTACATGGTGGATGGTACATCCTTGTGGAGTCTTCTCCAATGACGTTCAGTCTCATCGTAGAAGGTTTGTGCTGTACGTCTCGGAAGATCAATGAGGTAATCCTTGTTGGGATCAGATCCTCCCTTCCTACGTGCCCACATTTCCCCACATGGTGGATGGTACATCTATGTGGAGGTTTTTCCCATGACGTTCAGCCTTGTCGTAGGAGGCTTGTGCTATATGCCTCGGAGGATCAATGAGGTAATCCTTGTTGGGATCAAATCCTACCGTTCGAGGTACCCACGCTTTCCCATATGGTGGATGGTGCATCCATATAGAGGCTTCTCCCATGATGATCAGCCTCGTCTAGGAGGCTTGGGCTATACGCCTCGGAGGATTAATGATGTAATCCTTGTTGGGATTAGATCCTTCCTTCTGAGGTGCCCACGCTTCTCCACATGGTGGATGGTGCATCCATGTGGATGCTTCTTCCTTGACGTTTAGTCTCATCGTAGGAGGCTTGCGCTGTACGTCTCGGAGGATCAATGAGATAATCCTTGTTGGGATCAGATCCTTCCTTTCAAGGCGCCCACGCTTTCCCACATGGTAGATGGCACATCCATGTGGAGGCTTCTTTTATGACATTCAACCTCGTCATATGAGGCTTGTTCTGTACACAATTCAGTTAACAACAACAATTCAATAAACTTCAAAAATATTTACAAAGGCTGGAAGGGTTCTTCCATCTACAACATGTTCATTGATAATATACCCTAAGGTGTTGGACGTTCCATGGGTATAGTTGCACTTTCCCATTTAGGTCTTCTATCCAATAAGTCCCTGGCCGTACCTTTTCTTTAATTAGATACGATCCTTCCTAATTTGGACCCAAAGTGCCCGCTCCCTGTTCTCTGGAGGATATGAATACCCTTCGAAGCACGAGATCATTTACCCGAAATGACCTTTTCTTAGTCTTTGCATTACAGTAATAGATCATTTTCCTCTGATATGAGGCATGCCTTACTTGGGATTCATCCATTCTTTCATCGAGAAAATACCCAGCTCGTATTTTTTCTACTTCTCGTTGGATATTTTGTTGAATTGCAATCGACGGGAGAGAGTAAACCGACTTCCCTCGAACTTATTGCCTCTACACCATAAGCCATAGAAAATGGGGTTTATCCTGTCGGGGTTCGACTTGTAGTCTTGATTGCCTATAACACCTGTGGCAATTCGTCTACCAACACTCCTTTGGAGGCATCAAACTTCTTCTTCAAGGTATATTTTATGGTTTTGTTCACAGCTTCTACTTGTCCATTTGCTTGAGGGTGATGCGGAGTTGAAAAATACTTTTTGATCCTGAGCTCTTCACATAAGTCCCTGACCTTTTTGTTGTCAAATTGACGTCCATTGTTAGAGACAATCGACTATGGAATTTCAAACTGGCAGATGATGTTTTTCCATAAGAATTTAGAAGTGTTGGGTTCTATAATTTTTGCCAGGGGTTTAGCCTCGACCTATTTTGTGAAGTAGTCGCCAGAGATAATAGTAAAACTTACACTTCTCTGCCTTTAGGTAGAGGGCATATTAGCTCAATACCCCATTTGGTGAATGACAAGGGACAGGACACCACTATTAGCTCTTGGGAAGGCTGTCTCTGAATGGGAGATAAGCGTTGGCATTTATCGCATTTTTTTACAAATTGAATAGCATCTTTCTTTAAAGTGGGCCAGTAATACCATTGTCGAAGCACCTTTTGTGCCGCACACTCCTTCATGTATCTTATGAAGGATGTAGGTAGCTTCTTCTTCCCTACGTACTGGAGGAAGGGCATGGAGAATCCTCTTACATCATCCTCAAATACAAAGTGGGCTGCCTTTCTCTTGAGTTTATAAGCCTCCTCCTTATTAGTAGGGAGAACTTGATCTTTAAGAAAAGCCCTTATAGGTTGCATCCACGTAGGCTCTCGTTCTACCCACATTATTTCCATTGCCTTAGAAGTGGACGATTTTGAGAGATGCTTGATCAGCACCGTCGTTAGTAGCTCAGAGTCTCTGCTACTAGCTAGCTTGGATAAAGCATCGGCATGATCATTCTCAATGCGAATCTGAGTTAATTCAAATTTTTAAAAGTTTGGAGTAGGTCCATCACCAACTTAAGGTAGGCAGCCATGGCTTTCTCCTTTACGATAAACCATTAGGATGGCTGATTACCAGCTAGGAGTCGCTATTAACGAGCAACCTCTTCACTTATATTTCTTTAGCTAACTTTAGGTAGGCCAACAGTGCCTCATAATCGACCGCATTGTTGGTGGCTTTGAACCCAAATCTTACCATACAATTGAGCTTGTATCCTTCAAGGCTGATCAATACCACACTTGCACCTAAGCCCATTTTCCCAGATAAACCATCAATGAATAAACTCCAAGTAGGAGGCTCAGTGGGCTCCATTATTTCTACCATTTCTGGGACATGGGCAAATTTTGCAACGAAATCAACAAGGGCCTGAAATGGCCTTAATTTTTTGGAAGCTTTGATAGCTATTCTTGATTTGTAGATAATATCGAACTTGTTGAGTTCAATAGCCCATTTCAACAACCTTTCCGATGCGCTGGGTTTTTGGAGCACTTGTTTGGGTGGAAAGTTGGTTAGCACATGTATAGTGTGAGCTTGAAAGTATGGCCTTAATTTTCTGGAAGCTGTGATCAGTGCTAGAGCTAATTTCTCTATGTCAGGATAGCGAGTTTTCGCTACTAGTAGCGCTTTACTCATGTAGTAGATAGGCCATTGGAGGGCCTTTTCTTCTCGTATGAGAACTACGCTAATGGCTTCATTAGAAAAGGCCAAATAGAGTTGTAGAATTTCTCTAGACTTGGGCTTTGAGACCAGGGAGGCCTATCCTATGAGCTTTTTCAACCCCTGGAAGGCCTCTTCACATTCTTTCATCCATTGGAACCTTCTGTCCCCTTTCAAGATTTTGAAAAATGGGAGGCATTTATCAGTAGCCTTGGACACGAAACGACTTAGAACTGCTATTCGCCCAATAAGACTTTGCACTTCCTTGGGCTTTTGTGGTGACCTCATTTCAATCAATGCCTGAATTTTCTCCGGATTAACCTATATTCCTCTTTGATTTACCATATACCCTAGGAATTTTCCAAAAGCAACTCCAAATTCACATTTAAGGGGGTTTAGCCTTATTCTATACCTTCGTAGGGTTTGAAAGGTTTTATCCAAGTGTTTCACAAGACCATTTGCTTTCAGACTTTTTACCAACATGTCGTCCACGTAGACTTTCATGGTATTGCCAATGAGGTTGGCAAACATCTTGTTAACGAGCCTTTAGTAGGTGGTACAGACATTTTTTAACCCAAAGGGCATCATCTTACAGCAATAAAGACTTTTATTAGTGATGAAAGAGGTATTCTCTTCGTCTGCTGGGTACATGGAAATTTGATTGTAGCCTGAGTAGGCATCCATAAAGCTTAAGAGCTCATGTCCAGCGGTGGAGTCCACAAGTTGGTCAATTCTTGGGTGGGAAAAACTATCTTCTGGACAAGCCTGATTTAGATTGGAAAAATCAATACATACCCTCCATTTACCATTACGTTTCTTTACTAGTATCGGGTTGGAGACCCATCTGGGATAGATTGCCTATTGGATAATCCGTTCTGGATTAACTTCGGTACTTCCTCCTTAAGGGCCTCATACCTTTCTGGGTTGAGGGTTCTCCTTTTTTGTTTGTGCGGGTTTATCCTTGGATCAGTTTTTAGGTGGTGGTAGCTAACCTTCGGGTCAATGCCTATCATATCTTCATGTCTCCAAGCAAAAACATTAAGGTTCTTACATAAAAATTCATTTAGTTTCTCCTTGGCCCCAGGCGGCAGGTTCTTTCCCACTTGTAATTTTTTGTTAGGATCTTGGAGATCTACTAGGAAACTTTTGAACTCTTCCATCGGTGTGGTCTGGGATTCAGACTTAATGATACATGGATCTAATTCATTGGACATGGTTGGTCGTTTGACAACATCGTCATCTCAACATCTTCCTGCCCAGGATTTTGCTCTTGAACATCTACAAACACCATGTTGACGTTCCATGGTTCAGCCTTTTTTATAGAATTTAAGTAGCATTCCTAGGCTTCCCTTTGGTCACCCTTCATAGTGGCAATTCCTTGCTCGGTTAAAAACTTCATACATAGGTAGTGAATAGTGGTGACGACCTATAAGTCTTTCAGAGCAGGCCTTCCTAATACCCCGTGATAGGCTGACCTGCTATCTACTATCAGGAATTCCATGAAGTTTAAAGTTGTTTGAGGTGGCTCTCCCATCTCCATAGCAAGGGTTATCTTCCTCCGTGGGATGACCCTATCCCTGGTGAAGCCATATAGGGGGTTGTAATGGAGGTTACCTCATGATCGATGATCATTTTGTCAAAGGTGGCCCTAAATAAGATATTAACGGAGCTACCATTATCGATCAACATTCGTTTTAACCCATTTCAGGCCATGAATGCCCTTACCACCAGAGTATCACGGTGGGGATAGTGTATTCCCTCGGTATCTTCCTGAGTGAAAGATATGGAGGGGCAATGGTCTCTAGGAGTTTCATGTATCACCTCTAACATAAGGTCCTTCAAAACTAGTATCAATCTTGTCCTCCAAAACTAGTATCAATCTTGTGGATTAGAGCATCTCTTTCATTAACTGAAGGGTTCCTATGCTGTCGATGCCCCTCCCTAGGTCCTTTCCTATCGTGATTCTTTCTCCATCGAGAAGATGGCTCTCTACGACGAGTTGCCTCTTCACGCCTAGGCATATGATCCTACTTTGGTGGGAGCGTGTCTCTAGAGGGGAGGAGATTTCTTTGGTCATTTTGTACGTTCATTTATCTTTGATGTAGAGTAATTTCTCTACAATCTAATCTGCCATATCGTGGCAGAAAGAATGATGATAAAAGCAATACTGAGGGGTGTTTGGCCTATTCCTGGGTATCAGACCCCATCCTCGACCTCTTCCTCTTTGAGGGGCCCTTTGTCCAGATTCATTCTACTGCGTGTTGGTCCTGGGCTCAACATCTTCATAAGCTAATGTGGGTATGGCGTTTAGTATGGCAGTGGCAAGTGATAGTCCAATATTGAGGATAATTTCATTTCTAGCCTAGTTCCATTGATGGCCCATTAGGTGAGAGGTTGGCCCTTTCCCATGTTGTCTCTATAGAGGTAGAATACCCCTGCTGGCTCGATTATGATGGTCAATTAACTCCTCATTAATGGTTTTTTGCCTCATCATTTCGAGTAAAGTGTCATAGCTAGCGGGATCCTGATTTTGCGCATTCCTCTAAAATAGGGTGTTCATGTTCAAACCACCTCGCAATACAGATAATGCTTCCCGATCTGTGACCTGAACACAATATGTCATTTCATCAGTGAAGCGGGCCAGGAAGCTTTTCAACGTTTCTCTAGTCTGCTGCCTCATGTCCTGAAGAAGTTGGATGCTAGCTTCTCCTTCTTTGGTTACAACAAATATCATTAGGAATGTAGTCTTAAATTACAGCTAGCTCTGAATACTTCCTAGGGTTGCCTATTGTACCAAATCTCGACTGCTCCACTCAAAATGAGGTGTAAGGCTCTGTATTTTACGGCAAGGAAGGCACCTTTCAGGCTTATGTATGTTTTATAATTATTTAGGTGTTTGGCTGGCTCACCTCTTCTATCGTACTTTTGTATTTTTGGTGGCACATCATGGCCTGGGATAGGTGCATTCCTCAATTCCTGTGAAAAAGGAAAGTTTTCATCGTCATCATCTAAGTCATACGATCTTTGGGGATTTGAATCCCCCTTCTCGACCTGATATCTTGGAGGAAGATGTGATGGCCCTTCCTGGTCTCTCGCTTCCTCCTTATCATGCTGCCTATTTCTAGGTGTTGTAACCTGGGAAGTATATTCTTACCTTTCCTCCGACTGCCGAGTTTCAGGAGGTGGTGGCTGAGGCCTATTTTTGGGCTTAATGGGTGGTTACGCCGGCTTATGCCTAGGTTTCATGGACCACAGGTTTGGTTACCAAGGTACTACGCCTCAAAGCCACCTTTTCCTTATTCTTAGGCCGACAAGCTCGAATAACTGACATACACACACGCTATGAGTAGGATGTTAGGGATAATACCTGCATATGATCATATCATTAGTGCACTCTTTGGTAAAATAGGCCTCACGCCTAGCTGTTAGAGTGTTTATAGTGCCGAATGGGGAGATAAGTATTCTCACTACGTGACACTGGGTGTGGAATATGTTTTCCCGCTGCTGCTCCGTATCATCTTCCTTAACTTGAGTGTTAAGAGCCCTCATTGTGACCAGCAGTTCCCCAACGGCAAATTCTACTTTCTTCTCTTCATCAACATCCTCCAACGCTGGCATGTCTTCATAATCTCCTTCACTCTCACTCATCACCTTTCCGTCATCCCGTAGAATTATTACCCTTTTGTTAGGACACTTACAAGCGATGTGCCCCGTTCCTAAACAACCTCATTCTTAGGCCGGTAATCTCGAACAACTGGCATACATTCACGTTATGAGTAGGATGTTAGGGAGAATATCTGTATATGATCATATTATTAGTGCCCTCTTTGATAAAATAGGCCTCACGCCTAGCTGTTAGAGTGCTTGCCGTGTCGAATGGAGAGATAAGCATTCTCACTGCATGACACTAGGTCTTAAAGGGCTGATCCTATCAAATACACTTACTAACCTTTGTGTCATATACTCAGGTTCATATTAGGGGGGAAAAACATCTTTCATGCCTGCCTGGGCCTCGATGGGTCAACCGGAGGCATAGTTGGAGCAGACGTCCACTCATACTTTCCTTTCATTTGGAGATACTTCCCAGTTTTACCTAGGGGATGGGATCCTTTGGCTTTGGACCTCATCCTCTAGTGCATAAGGGGGAATATGAGGACCTCTCCGACCTTGCATTTGTGTAAAAAATTCCTACATGGCCAAGTTTTGGTGGGTGATGTCCTCATGTTGGCAGCCATAGTTGCTACCTCCTAGGTAAGTTGGTTAACTAACCTCATCCCATTCACGCTTGTAATGGTGGTGAGTTCGGTGCCAAACAGTTGGGATGGCAACTGGTGGAACCTCTTCAGTAGGATTCTCTCTTACGTTCATCGGAGGGACTTCACGGTTTGAGCTCATCTCCTTTCAAAGATGTCATTGTCTTAACTTTTGGGGCTTTCTCTTGTTCTTTTTTCAATAACAAATCCTCTTTCAAGGGGGATGCCCAACTCGTTCCCAGCAAGCTTTTTCCATGGGGACGTTCGTGATTTTTAGTACGGATTTCCATATATGGCTCCAATCTGTTGACCACAAAAAATGTACCAATAGATACCGAGCCCACTCGTGTTTTGGAAGCTAATTTCGATACGTGTTGACAGATTACTAGTCGATACAACTATAAAAGAATGAAAAGATACGGTAATGAACAATCAAACAGGAAAACTAAATAAACTCTGATATTTCACAGCGTTATTATTTGAAATTAAACTAAGAGGGTTTATTTATAGTATTACATGCACAATGATGACTGTTGGATGGAGGGCATGTTGCCTCATCTTCTTGACTGAAACATTATCTCATAGGCATCATTTTGAACTGTTTTAGCTTTAGGGCACCTTAAATGCTTTTGAAGAGGGCAGCTAACCCATGCTTCAGTGCTAACATGACTAATCTTTCCATTCATTACAGTCGTCCAATCAATCATTCCAAGAAGATCCTTGGTACTTTAAGATCTGAAATGTAGGTTATCATTTGTCATGGTTGAACCTCGGATTCTACTTTATTAAGCCTCGATTTAAGGCATGGGCTTTGGAGCATCGGTTTGAACAAGTAATGCTTCAGTGCTTCCACCTTTCTTAGGGCCTCGACATTGAGGTGCTTTGGTAATGGTGGACCTCGAAAATACATTGGGCTTCGGAAATAGTGCCTCGAAAGCACGTTGGGCTTTGGCAATGGTGCTTCTGCCAAATGGGCTTCGATCCTTTCTTTATGTTTTTGGGCATTGGGCTTTAGCCAATATGGGTGCAACAACCTCTATCCTTCTTTTTGAAGTTCAATACTAAAGTTCTCTCTCCGGTCATGTGCTTTGAACACTCGCTATCCAAGAACCATTTGCTTGTCATCTTCTTTGGTACCCACAAAAACAGTTCAATTTTTTATTTTTGGTATCCACACAAGCTTGGGTCTTTCTTAGTTAGTTTTAAGGATCCTCGAGTCCACTTATTTTTACTTTCAAAGTGTAGCTTCTTTTTTGTTAGACAATTGTAGGCAATATGTCCATCTTTGTTGCAAAAGCTACAAGTAGTTTTTCAGGGAATTTTATTTGAGGCTTTGACAAATAATTTTTTAAGAGATTTTTGTTCAAAAATAGTTTATATCCAATGCCTCCTTTATCAAAAACACTTTTTTTTTTTAATTATCGAGTATTAAATCAAAATTCTTCTTCCCTCGAGTTAATTTAAATACAATATTTGTCAAGTCCTCTACCTTTTCTTTCAAAGAGCAATTTTCTTTATACAATGAATCATAATCATTTTCCTTTTCAGTTTCCAAAATTTTCTCCATTTCATTTTTAATAACTTATGTTTCTTTTTAAGAATAAAATGACAAAGAGCGAGTTTTTCAAATTCTTTTAAAATTTTATCATAAGAAGAAGATAAATCATCAAATACTTTTAAAAATTTTCAATGGAATTTACCTCAACGTCGATTGCCATGAAGCACATGTCGACGATCTCTTCTTGACTTTCATTTTCATCACTATCATCATCATCATCATCGCTTTGATCCTATGTTGCTTGGAGTGCCTTTTTCTTGAAATTTCTTTTTTTCTTTGGACACTCAGTTCTCTTATGATCGGGTTTGTCACAATTGTAACAAGCAATTTTCTTGCTTTTTTCTTCGCTCTTTTCATCTTTCTTTTGTAACTTTCGATTTTTTTGAAAGCCTGTCCATTTTTTGACAAGAAGCACAAGATCATCAAGCTCTTCATCACTCATATGTTCATTGAAGTTCCTTCTTCAATTGTCGATTTGAGAGTAATTGACGCCTAGGAGACTCTTTTGATTCTTCCTTGCTTTTCCTCGTCTTTTCCTTGTTTTCAGCGTTGTTGAGCTCGTATGTCATCAATGTTCCATAGAGTTGTTCCAAGGGATAAGAATTGATGTCTTTGGTGTTCTCTATAAACATTCTTAACGAGCTCCAATCTTTCAAAAGTGACCTAAGCATTTTACTTACAAGCTCACCATTAGTAAATTTACGATCAAAGCCTTTGAGATCATTAACAATATTGGTGAAACAAGTAATCATGTCAACAATAGGTTCATTATCTTTCATGAA
>CAIGRN010062404.1:0-12163 GCA_903798345.1 Fraxinus anomala
ATGGTGAATAACCAAATTCCAAAAGGAGTTAGAAAGACTGACCTAAGTGAGCCTTGAAAATCGTTGTCCTATAGTAGTGTCGTCTCTTGTTTGTGTTGGTATTATTGACAAAGCACGACTCTAAGATATATCCTTATAGCTTACAACTGTTTTTCTTCTACGAACACGACCAAATGGAGAGAAAGAATGAGTCTCGTATCAAATTGCTAAAATCTATAAGAAATATATAGTAAAATGTATAAAGAGTATTCTTTCAAGATGTGTGTCAAACAATAAAATATTCACATCCTTACAAAGCGAAAATCCAACCCTCACATTCATGAAAAAATTAACGGTTGTGGTACATGTACATAATATGTTTATATAATGGTTTACATACACATGATGTGNCATAATATGTTTATATAATGGTTTACATACACATGATGTGTTGAGATATGATTTGGTCGGAATTTCATCAATCAAATAAAAAAATTTCCTCTCTTTTTGGCACATCATCTATATGTAAACCATTACATAGCTACTTATGTACAAGTAATATTATTCAAAAATTAATCCATTCAAATAAAACTTACATTCTAATTGTATGATTTTTAATTTTGCATCAAAACTTCAAATTAAAACTAAAGCAGGAAATTAAAATAAAAAGAAAACTGAAAATTTGAAGTTAACCTTAAATTTTGGAAGTTTAAAACTTCTAGTGTAACTGTTGATGATAGAAATCAGATTGACAAATTTTTCTTACCTAGCTAGGATCTTCACCTCCCAACCTTACTAGTTTTGATGTTCAAACTGGAGTAAGAGGAGAAATGACTATTTGGGAGGGAAATATTTGAATTTTCATGCCTCTTTCTTCTTAGGTGAGGATATTTATTGATTTCCCTCTGGACTTTGGGGTAATTTAGTCATTTGGAACAAATTATATAACTGATTATGTTAGAGTATCACATTTTATTCATTGACTTACGTGTCTTAGTAATGGTTTTTGAACAACCCAGATGAGGGAATGTCTTGCCTACAATATGCGAGCCCTTTATGTTCTTGTCCCCTCTTCACCTTCTTATGGTTCGCCAGATATGAGCTCACGGAATTGATTTTTTTATTCGAATTCAACAAATAGTTCACGAAGTCCGATTTTACTATTCATATTAGATGTAGGACTTATCATATTTTTATTAACATGTGAGCTTATCATTATTTGTGCATATTTCTTTGTTTGTTTTGGCTTATGTGGGCTAGATTGAGGAGACATACTATGATTATAACCATTTTAACTATGCTACAGGGCTTTTTTTTGCATGTTTCAAGGTTAGTAGCCTGTGCGAATTTAATGCGCATGTCAATTATGTGCAATCGTGACCATTCCTTTTTGAATTCTTAATCGGCGTCCTTAATATTTGATGATCGCAATTGCCTGGATGATTACGATTTGTTTCAGTAAGTAACCGATTCCTATTAAAACCTATAAATACATTATTCCTTTTCGTGGGTTGATTTACTCTTTACTTATATGTGCATTATTCCCTTTCCTTGACGATTCTATCTTTATTTTGCTCTTGTGATTCTTTTTATCGGAATGTCTTCCTAGAGCGTCTCCCAGATTATGTCACATAATTCGAAAGTTCTAGACTTAGGATACCTCCCTTGATATGCTCTCATCTTTCGAGTTCAGACGTCTTTAATTTTAGTGATAGGGAGGCTTTTGAAGCTTCAAAGATATTCACTAATATTACCGAGAAGGATTTGAGTAAAACTTGGGATTGCTTTTGGGTCCTTGATGACATAGAGTTGATTTGTCCTGGACAATTCCAAAATGCAGATTGTTCTCCTTATGATCGTATAGCTATCCATAAGCATTTGATGGATATGGGGGCTTGGAGTTCCCTTTCATCATTTTTTTTGGTAATATTCTTTCTTCCTTTAATATGTTCCTACTCAACTTACTCCATATGGTGAGCCCATATGGTGTGGTTGTTTCTGCTATGGAATACTCGGGTTTGGATGGAGAGCTTTCACCAGACGTTTTTTAATCCATTTAACATAAATAAAGCAAACCCATAGAAAGAGTACCACTTTCTTTTCCCTCGCTATCCTAGGACATGCCCGAAGCTTGTCATTACTCCCAGCAATGTGCATAACTCGAAAGAGAGTTTCTTCCTTATTCGTGGTATTGGGGACTTCAACCTAATGACCCCCATCGTTCCTAATTTTTTTTTCGAATACGATATTACCTAATGACATGCTTAATGCTTAATTAATAATTTATCATCATAGTGACTAATAATATTTTACACGGAATTAAACCTTGAACGTCCTAGCTGATTCACAAGCCAATTAAAGTTAATTATAATTTGAGTATAATTAAATTAAAATCGGAATAAATAAAATGATACACTTATTTTATCCTATTTTTTTTGTTTTATAACTTACTATAACTTGACCCCAAATGTCATATTAAAAGATTTTATTTGCCGCTTGTTAAGATTAGCTAGCCTTCTTCCTTTTTTTATATGTGATGCGTTATATTTCATAACTATTAGATCAAGTTGATTAATACATTAAATTTTGTTTAACACTATGTTTTAATAAATTTGATATATTGTGATCATTATATATCGGTTACATAATTAGTATAATGCTTTTCATGTATGTGGTAATCAATTTAATGATTGCGACACGTTTAAATTATTTAATACTCTAAAATAGTTTCACGGTCGTTATTTGATTCAAATGAAAACTTTTAGAGCAAAAAAACTGAATTTATTATCCATAAATTAATATTTTGTATCATTCTCAAATTTTTATTCTACTACTAGGACTTCATTAATTTAGCATTTGAATAAAGCGAATATATAAATGAAGTTAAAGTTGTGTTAGAAGACATTTATTTACAAGCATATTAAAAGAGTGGTATTAATATGATTTTCAATGTTATATATAATATTATCATTTTGATGTTATAGTCCTTGTTTAATTAGATTGATAATGTATTTAAATTAACTGAAAACGATATGCACTTATCATTTTTCCTTTGCTAAAATAAATAAAGTACATTACCAAAAGCACCTAGGATTAACATGTTCTATAACTACTGCTAGGTCCTTGTGCATTCATTTCTAAATATTCTAGTACTTTAATCTAATAAGGAAATTATATTTATATGATCTCTTTTATTTCACGAAAACACGTATAATCACATGCATAGTTTAAGTCATTCGAAGTTGAATCATTACGATTTGTTTACTATTTAGTCTTTATGTGATTAGAATATTGACTATGGAATAAAAAAAATATCCTCCATATGTTAATTATATTCTTGACATGCATTTTAAGTTGGTGATTAATCACTGATGATTAAAAGAAAAATATAATAAATAATTATATACACATTGAAGGTTCTTAATAATTCAATGATAACGACTTAGGATTATTGGCACATTGATCAGTGGACAATCAAGGACATTCTCATTTGCAATCAAAAGTGATTAGCTAAGGAATTAGGTAAGTAAACCTCCCCTTATTTTCATGTGTACATCATATGGTTAAATGTTTAAACGCATTGCTTAAATTGTCCTTACGTAAACATGATATTTAATCATTACTTTTTATGTCATAAATGTTTTTCATGACATATTCATACATGTCATGCATTTATAAGTATACATGAAGTTTCAAGAAATAAAAAATTTTCAAATGTCAATGAATGTTTTTTAAGTATATGTATTCTGAATGTTTTATTACGAAGTGTATGTCTATACCATGAAAGGTGTGAGTTGGAAATGGAGTGTGGGGGACCGATACACCCGACCAATGTTCAATGACAATGTAATGTTAACTACTTTGATGTAATACCGGTTAGACTCGACTGGGTTCCAAATAATAATTGTCCACTGCATTTTAATTGGTTAGGCGATATACCAAGTGAGCTCATGACGTCAATGTTAAGGTTTTAAAGAAATGAAAGAAAGGGGATACATATTGAGAAATACTTTTTTTTTAAAGTAAATCATACGCATACCATAAGTATGCATCATATACATGAGGTTTGCTTACAGAGCGTTAGCTCATCCCATGTTATCCCTTTCCATTTTCAGATGATGAAGGCAAGATAATGCGAGGTGATGACTTGTGGTGACATGAACTCAGTACTATCATATTTAATTGTTCTATGTTTTGTTGACCCCCAATTATTTTAAAATAATGTCATCGATATTTGTTATGTCTAAAAAAAATTAGTCTTTTTTCGCATTTATGACTTCAAAAAGAGATTGAAGTGATAATACTTTCAGATCTAAGCATCTAGATTTGGGGGTGTTACAGTTTGGTATCAGAGCCAAGAGTTATAAAATCGATTCTTTAGACTTTATAAATAGAATTAAAAAGAAACAAAAGAAAAAGGGTATCATACTGAGTTCTTACCACAAGGTGTCCTGTCACAATCATCTTGTAAGGTCGAATTAGATTTTTATATTGCCAATTTTTACTTGATGCTTAATTGTTGTAGTAGCAACATAATTATGTATGTATGGAATTGTAATAGAGGCGCTTTGAATTATGTTTAAGGAGAAGTATATGTGGTAACTGATCTTCCTATTTCATGATCGAACAATATCACTTGGACAATATGAAACATGTGACAATATAGCCACACATGCATTTATTAGTCAACACATTTATCAAGAAATTAATGCAACCGCTTATACATGGATGGACTTATAAGTTGTTAACATCCTTCGAAGTCATAATTGAACTCAAATTAAATGTAAGGAGATTTTGCGGTAGTGATAGGTGGGAAAGATTTATTAACGAATCTCATAGCACTAGATTTTTGTGTCTTTGATATCATATTAGAGATGGACATGCTATCGAGGTAATATGTCATAATTGATTTCCATAAGACATAAGTAAATGTTGAGCTCCAATTGTACCAGCATTTTCAGCTTTGTGGGAAATATAATGTCAAGTTTTTATTCTTATTAGTATAATCACAAGGACTCGCCAATTGTTAAACTACAAAAATAAAATAATAAGATGTATCACACTTTTTCTCTCCTATTTATGAACACATTATAACGCTCATTGTTGTTGTGTTTATGGAGAATATACTAGAGTATAGGTCAACTAGTTAAAGGTCAATTCATTTTTGGAATCACTCCACCACACTGATGATAGTCATCCTAAATCTCACACACGCAGTCAAAACTCCCTCACAAGAGCTTAGTGCGTGCAGTGCAAATGATACTTGAAACAATCTATACCAAATACTCCAAACAAGTTCTAAACTAAGTCAATTGAAAAGTTAGTCATAGTTCATTTAGTTGTACTTGATCAAGATAACATGTTCAATCACTTCAAAGTGTTACATCATCAAACCCTTCAACCCCTCTTTTTGTTATGAAAAATAAGATTATGAAAAAAAATTGAGATAGGGAAAAAAAATTAGTGTGCAAGCATGTATATGTAGAGGATGAATAGCAAATGCATGGATCAAAAGACCTACTCAAGGAGTTACATAGACAGTTTTTCTTTAAAAGCAATGTGAGCAACATTACAATTCAATTCTTCATTTTAACAAGTGAGTTCACTCTTTTAAACTCAAGCCTTCCTAGAAGAAGAGGTTATCTTAGTCAAGTAAGCCAACATTTCAATCAAGTGACTGACTTGATTAGTTAAGAACCTAACCTGATTAATGATGTCCTCTTTGTTGTTCCTAACCAAGATTTTGTGGCACTTAGGTCTTATGTGACCTAAATCACCACAATTGTAACACGTGGGAATAAATCTGGGGGCAACTCCATAAATAATCTCTATCCTAGGATATTCTTCTTCTTAGGTTCCGTGACTTCTAAACTATTAGTCTTTATAGGCAAGTATAAATGTGGTTTTAGAAAAAGTAGTAGCATGAGAACTTGTTTCATTATAGCTCACACCTCATCTACTTCCAACTAATTTGTTTAATCTTAAGATGGTATCAACTTTCTTAGATCCACTAGAAAAAGAGTAAAGTTCTACATTGGATTTCTCAAGTTCACTCACAAGGGTCTTAAAAGTTATTTTATAGGAACTCTTTCTCAACCTTCATCTCCTTCACACAACTAATTGATTCCTAAAGTTTGACCACTTGTCTCTCCTTTTCTAATTCAAGGTCAAATAGTTTCTTAAAGGCGAACCTATTTAGCTTCTTTATTTTAAGCCTTCCCACAAATAACTGGTCATAAGCCTATGAATATCTCCTTCATTTTCTATTTTTTTCCTGTAAAGAGTCAGATTGCTCTAATTCCTCAACTTTCTTATTCTCCACCACATTTTTACTCTTAACTACAGAAGTAAAAGCCATATAGTTCAAACACTCCTCAGAATTGAGATTTTCACTTTGATTATCGAAGCTAGACTCATTATCAGTGATATGACATTCATGGCTTTATCTAAGGTCTTCTTATAAGTTGGAAACTCAATCGAATATGTCCAAACCTTTAACACTCATGACATCTAATAGATTGAGAGCTCTTTGAGGCTTCCTTATTATCTTTCTTCTCTCTTTTACTAACACCACCTATGTGTTTTTCCGGAGGTCTAAACCTTTACGATTCCAATTACCTAAACCTCTTTAGGTGTAACAACACCACCAACAATTGTAGATGGTGTTGTCCAACCCTTCTCTACACTCACCAAACTCTCTCATCCATAGATTTCAGGAAAACTCTCTTTCTAACCTTCCAGTAAGCATAATTGCTTCCATTGAAGTATAGAGAAATAGATAATAACTAACTCATCTAGACTTTCCTAAGTCAAGAATCAAAATGAGGCTCTCATACTAGTAATAAACAAAGTTTGACCAAATTAACACCTAAAGAGGGGTTGAAAATGTGTAATATGTAGAGTTACAAATTAAATAATTATAACTTGCAACAAGTTACAAATTAAATAATTATAACTTGCAACAAGTTACAAATTATTAAATTTAGATGAATTGAAATAAATTTATATCCTAACAATCATTCAAGCATTAATATAAAAGTAGAAAAGAAATTATCATTGAGAATTGTTTACGAAGGAAATTATTTTGAAGAACTCTTCAAAAGAAAAAATCTCCAGGCACACGTGCTAGTAAATAATCTACTAGAAAAGAGTGAACTTAAAGACTTGGTTTAGACACTACTAAACCTTAGTAGACTTTGACCTACAACTTGTAATCATCAAAGAACTCATCGATTGTGCATTCCAACACCAGTTCTAGAACCTCTGGACTTCTTTTCCCCTCGTAAATCACCAAGAACGAACTTGTTCTTCGCTAGCCAAAACTTTTATCACCTCTTAAGATCTTTTGAACTCTAAAGGATATATAGTAGAGGATTTAGCAGTATTTTGATCTTTTGGCATTTTGGTGATTTGATCTATGGTTGAGGTAAAACAATTATGATAATCAATGTATGTTCTTCAAATAAAATCTTCTCTTTGATGAATATTTACACAACACACGTTAGGGACGAATTTTCATTGGGTATATATAGTATTAGAGAGTTATGGGTTGTTTAGAATTGTAAAAAGACCAAAAATCGCTAACTAGGATTTTTCCGGTTAACATGATTCCCTCGATGGTCAGTGTATTATCAGCTTCTGAAAAAATTGCTCAAGTGCTCACTTTTGGACATTGTTTGATCTTCTTGAGCGGACATTGAGTACTTCCAAAGATACTTTCAACCATAACAACTTAACCTTAATTACAATTCGATTAAATGACATTTTGGACATGAAACTTTGCCAACACTCTATACCTAACAATCTAGAAGTTGAACCAGCGAATACACAAGGCAACGGTGAGTGACAAGAGAGTTTCGAGCACATGATTGAGGGCTAAACACTATAGCGCTAAGACGAGATGCTGAATGTGGGGGAAAAAGTAAGGTATGACATACTATAGTCAACATGGCATGTTATTGAAGACATAACATTTGTAGGCACCAAGGATGTAGTTGAAAACTAAGGTAGATGCGGGAATGTTGTAAGGGACATAAGCCAAAGCATATGGAAAACACAAGAACAACCGAAACTTAGATGTCAACCAAATGCGATGTAGGCATGTCAGAAGGAACGTAAGCCAAAGCATATGAAAAACATAGAAACAATTGAAACTTAGATGTAATAAAAGCAACCAAATGCAACAATAGGATGACAATACATGCCTACAACAACCTATACGCTTAGTACAAATGTGCAAAGATTAGCAGAAACTCTCTTGAATTATAATGAATGTTGTACTGATATCAAATCTAAAGCTTTCTATAGGAGGTAAAGAGCATTCCTGAATGTTAGGAAAATGTAGGATAAACTTGGTGAAGGAAAATTGTAGAATATATTAAAAGGTTGTAGGGACAACCTCTCTACAATCTTCCAATGTAAATATATTAAAAAGATTTCTAAATAGTGAATCTTAACCATTTGTTATGATTAATCTCTACAATATAGCTAAAGGAGGTGAGAGTATAAATATGTCAAGTGGGTATCATTTGTATCTAACCAAGTTGAGTGAGCTTGAAAGCTAATAAATTGACAAGTGAAGGATTGTACTTCAAGAGTTTTAATAAAAACACGTAGTAGATTTCTCTTTGTATATTGTTTGTTTGTCATTTCTTGCCTTAACATATATTTAGTATGCTGGATAGTGTACTTGTAAACGCTGCTAATCAAGAAAGAATATTTTTATTGATATCTAAAAGCTTAGTTTACAAAGAATGCACATAGTACTCCTATTTTTTACGAGCTCATATGTATCTTGTATCTATACATACATAACAAATGCAGTAGCAATTAAAAACAAACTCAAATTCTAAAATTTTGAGCAAAAAAATTTGTTCCCGCCAATTCTTTGTCACTTTACGATACAACTACCTAATCCTACTAACGTATGTGCTGAGTTGTGTGTGCTTACTAAATTGTTGTAATGGTTGGAGCTGAATAATTCCCCAATTCAACTCAATTCAATAAAATAAATACAAAACAATAACTAGAATTCAACACCCACCAAATTAATTATACTATAATGAACTATTTACATATGAAGTTGATAAAGGAAAAAGTGGGGGAGATAAGAGAAGGAGACTTGGAGAGAGAGAGAGAAGAAATTACACATCCATATAAAGCATCAAAGGGTATCATTAAGATAGAGGTATGAAGAGTGATATTGTACCACCAATCAACCAAACTAATCCACTTAATTCACTATTTAGGTTGCCTATAAACCATGCACCTACATTGATTCAACCTCTTCATCTGTCCATCAATATGGGGATGGTAGGCAAAGCTTAATTGTAGTTTGACTCCATTTGTTTGATCAACTCCTACCAGTACTCACTTGTAAAGGTCATATCCCTATCCATGACTATGTTTTGTGGCATGCCATGAAGTTTGTATATGTAATCCAAGAATAACCTTGCTATCGTTGCAGTTGATAAATGATGGGACAGTGGTTGAAAATGTCTATATTTAGTTGAACTGTCATTTTAGTAGCTTCATTCCAACTGAATTGTCCTTTTTAAATAGGTTAGTCAAAGGGCTAGCCATGGCACCATAACCCTTAGGAAATCTCCTATAATACCATGTTAAACCTATGAACCCCTCAACTATTTAACATTCATTGGTTTAGGCCATTCCTGCATTGCAATCACTTTAGAAGGATCTGTAACTACCTCGTCTACAAGTGATGACATACCCTAAATACTCTATTCTAGGCTGTTCAGAAGTCAATTTGTTCCCTTTTGCTTATAGCTGGTGTCTTTTTATCAGTTCAAAGACTTTCTTTACATGTTCACAGTGGATTTTAACGTCGTTTCTATAAATCAAAATATCGTCAAAAAATACTAGAACATATTTTCTGAGTTGTTCTTTGAACACTTCGTTCATTAGACATTGAAATGTAGTGGACCCAGAAGGCATCACTCTGAATTCATAAAGCCCTTCATGTGTTTTGAAAGTAGTCTTGTGAATATCCTCCTATGCCACCTTAATTTGATGGTAAAATGCTCTCAGATCTATCATGGTGAACCATTTTGACCTCCTTCACTCATCTAAATGTTCATCAATTAATATCATATGGTACTTATATTTGATGGTGAGGCTATTCAACTGTCTATAATCCATACAGAACCTCCATTTTCCATCTTTTTTCATGATTAGAGGCATATGAGAAGCATACGAGCTATTAGTTGGATTATTCCACTTTCTTTCATTTCTTTAACTGGCTATGCTCCTTCTTAATTGGAATATGGTGGTCATTTAATCTTGTTGGAGGCAACCCTTTTGGCTCTAAGAAAACTAAGGGGAATCTATCCATCACAACCTGCAATTCAGCTGGTACAACCTCGTCCTTTCTCAGTGCTAATAGTGATCCGTGCTATCACTCCATAATTTTGACCACCTGAACCAACGCTTTTTCTCCACTTCACTCATCAATTGGAACTCTTCTTTGATGGTTTCACTATTTAACTCCATCTTATTGTCCTCATATGTGATGCTCCTATTGTAAAATTCAAAGAGTACAGGTTTAAATTGGCTTAGCCAATCTACCCAAATACCATATCACTTTTCCTCAATTTCAGCACCTTCAAACGGTATTGGAAGTCCAGATCATGCATCCTCCATACCAGTGGGTTGAAAATAGCATAATTAATTTATGTCCTCCTGCTGCTGTTACGAATATAGGTTTAACCTGCTACATTTTGCAGTTAATGCTTTTTGCTAGATGCTCATTATAAAGCCGTGGTACTCCGACTATCTACAAGATAGATACTCTCATCCCTTTAATAATTCCTAGGAGCCTGATAGCTTTAGTTCAGATGCTACCTATCAATGCGTGGATTGAAAATTCCATGACCTCATCTACTTCTTCTTTTATCCCCTTCTCTTCTTCACCTTTAGGTAATTTCCCTATATCCCATTTGTCTTCTTCATCCACCAATATGAAATTCAACGTCCTATTTTTGCATACTTGATCTCTAGTGCACTTCTCATCACACTTATAACATAATCCTAACTCTCTTTTGTTTAGAAATCTGATGGAGTTATAGCTTTAAATTTCAAATGGTGGCTTGGGATTCTGGGATTTGGTTCAGTATAAGGGGTGGGTTTTTGGGTATTTTCAACTTTTTTGGTATAAGGATAAGTCTATTTAGGTTGGGTTTAGGGCTTAAATGGTTTAGTTCCTTTGTTTAGGGCTGTGATGGTGTTCCCCTATAAAAGAGCTACCTCAAAGGCCTTGAGCATAGGAGGTGGGTTTTGTACTATCATGAATGATTTACAACTGAAGTTGAGAAAAAAGAAAGGCATGAGATAAGAGAAGGAGACTTGGAGAGTAAGAGAAAAAATCACACATACAAATCCACCTTTTTCCACTCCACTAAGATGATTATAAGAGATAATAGAAAAGCGTGAAATAAACAAAAAATGAGAAAAGATATAATGCATTACAATTGGCCGATTAATTCCAAAGCTAAAATAACACCATCTAACTAGATGCCAAAAGAAGTTGTTTCCTTTTGGATTAAAATTTCAGTTATTGTCATTAAATTATTCCTCCTTCTTGCTAGTTCGGCTGCTTCTCTTCTTTCTTTGACTCCACTTCCATGGGCTCATATCTTCTTCCTCATAACAATTGTTTGAAGTTCGCTCGACCATCTTGAGTTCGTTACTAATTCGATGTCTATAATGGAAATGCTAATTTTATTTTAGCATTGACACATATTTTTAATGATACCTTATTTCTTGAAACAAAGGTTCAAGGTTTAGGAAGGGTTAAGATTGAAATGTGAATCATTAATGATGGCGGTAGAAGGGGCAATTCTTGACTCATTAGAAATTTCTAAAACAATAAATACAAAATTGAGAAGAAAGCAAATTTGGCAATTTTATATGTTACACAAAGTAGTGTAAAAATTGCCTATTTATAGGATTTGGGAACTTATCCATTTTGGTTTGATCAGAACTTGAGTTAGGAGAATCCGATGATCCATTCTTAATTGATTGACTGAAATTCTATTGAAATGAGTAGATTTGTTTTATTCATAATCCATATTTGAGATACAAAATCTTATGATTGCCAATGGATAATGTTATTTTACTTGTAACTAAGTTTTTTTAATATATATATATATATATATATATATATATA
>CAIGRN010062414.1:0-11118 GCA_903798345.1 Fraxinus anomala
TGGGAAGGCCATGGAAGGAATACTCTAGGACTGTCATTATGCAATCTGATATAAGCAATGTTATACATCCAGCAGGGTGGTATGAGTGGAATGGCAATTTCGCGTTGAACACGCTATTTTACGCCGAGTATCAGAATGCTGGTGTCGGTGCTGGAACGTCAAACAGGGTCACATGGAGGGGATTCAGGGTGCTCACTAGTGCGACCGAGGCTCAACCTTTTACTGCTGGGAGATTTATCGCGGGGGGAAGTTGGCTAGCGGCAACTGGATTTCCATTTTCTCTTGGCCTTTAATTTCGATTTGGTGCTAGGCATTTTATCTTAGTGAATGTATGAATAAATTGGCTGCAATCTAATGATCTATGCATATCAAACTAATGCTAGATAATAACATGCAATTCTCATTGTCATTTATTCGATTCTCTTTCGTGATTCAATACAATCCAAAGGACTCTCAAACGCCAAGATCCTGGTTACACAAGCTTGCTTCTACATTTTTGAAAAGTTTAATTACTGAAATGTTGTCATTATAAACAGTAGTTGTAATTGAAAATAAAGATCTTTTAAATATTTTTCTAAACCAAAGACCTTGACATGCAGAATATGTTCAAAAGTACTCATCCTATCATCTAAGTCTCCAACATAATTACTTTTATAAAGATAATCAGATCTGATTATTTAAAAAAATTTCAAAAAATTAAAATACATACAAGCAAGGATCAAATAAATAAATTCAAATAGCAAATACAAGAAACGTAAGAGAGGGGGAAAGAATGCAAACGATATAATTATAGATGTTCGATCCAAAGTAATGATCTACGTTCTCCATTATCAAGCTTTCCAGCACGAGCAAGACATTTTCACTATATTGATTGATTTACAACCAATGAGCCTCGATCCCTATATAATGTTGAGCTTTATGGGACCTCAACACAACCCACAAATTTAATACGAAAGCGATTTTATAATTTGAAATTTATCTCTTAATAAATGATATGATCAAATTAAGTACCAAGAGAGAAATATGGTAACACTTTAAAAAATAGCAATAAATGAAGGTCAAGTGTTGGGTTAGAAAAACTTTGATGAGTAAATTATTTTCAAATGTTAGTTCAATTAAAAGTTTTTCAAATTAAATGATTTGAAAAAGATAAATCAATGTAGTTTTGCTCAAGAATATCTCATATAAATGCTCTTAAAAGTGTTATATTGAATTTAAAGTGAAGTGATATTTATAGCAGTCGAAAAGACAAAATATCTGACCAATCGGGCGTCGGCCAATTGAACCGGACGACTAACTATTCGTTGTGCATCAGAGATCAGAGCGGTTAAAAATTTGATCGTTGGATGAACCAGACGTCCGTCAACTCAACCGGACATCCGCTAGGATAGAAATTTTCTGAATTTTTCTTTTCGTAATTATTTTAATAAGTGTAGGCTTTTGAAATATTTTCACTTAACTTTTTAAAATGGGTGTTATTAGTAAAATATTTAAAATCAAGTGAAGATTTTTATCACCTCGAAAATAATTTTTATACGAGCGTTTTTATGAATAATTTATCTCGTGCATAAAAATTGAACTTATGAACTTTCAGGATTCATTGCTAAATATTGAAACATTTTACCTTTACATATGGATTCAAAGTATCTAAATCTAATATATTCAATGCGTGCTTGATTCGACATTCGAATGATTTGACGTGATTGTTCGACTTCTATCTCGATTTTCTTTGATCGTAAATTGCGAGTCTTTTGGTGGCAATAATTTTGTCTTCATTTGATCAATTTTGATCACAATAGCTATGCAGCTTGAATTCAATTGTTAGAGATAAAACAATTTGTTTGTTATAATCAAAACATGAGATCAACCGTATGTCAACAATTTTTTCCCTTTTGATTATGAAAACAAGATGACTTGCAAGATAAAATTGAACAATTGATATCATATTGATAGAAAAATATACATTATAAATTTATCATGTAATTCATATTTCTCCATGTCTTTTACAAATTAATAACTATACATTCAAAGTATATATATGAATTTTTCTCTTTCTCCCTTTTTCATATACTCCAATCATTTGTCAAATCAAATCATGTATAATCCGGCATAATCATCCCCATGAAAAGCACATAGTATTTGCATCCACGAGCGAGCTAGTAGAACAAGACCAAATGCTGGGGTGAATTAAATGTAAAGGAAACTCAGAGACTCAACTCGACTCGACTCGACTTTGAAAAAGAAAGTTGCTTTTCTCTGCCAAAGTGAAAAAGCATCAGTAAATTCCGTTTTGCTAGTTGAACCAAGAACAGGTAACTGATATTTATTCAATATTTGAGGTACAATAGAAATAGATGTGTGGCCTAAGCTAAAGAGCCAAATTGAAAGAGGTGCTTTATTCCTGCGACAGCAGCTAGGCACAAAGCTTATTGAGAGAAATCGACTACGTGGGAAATGGATAGAGACCACCTTCATTGCTACCTTCGAGCAATGTGTTCTCCATCAATGTTTTTTTCACAAAAAATGAAATTTAGTGAGAATAAAGAAACAGTTGTTGTCAATGCAAAACTGATTAATGGAGGGAGATTGGCTGCGGCATTAGGAAGTTTGGGGTGAAATTGATTATAAGGTGTATGAAAGGTTGCATTACAGTATTTGCAATATTTAAATCGTGACCATTACCGACTGTGACATGTTCTCGCCCTGTGTATGGTCGTGCAAGGGTGAGTTGCTCAAGATTGGCCGTGATATGTTGATTAGCTCCACTATCGGCAAACCATGCCTCAGTTTCATGTTCATAGTTGATGTGAGCCACCATTGCAGCTAGTTGAGTAGGAGGATGTCTTCCTTAGTATGCATAGTCCATGTGATGAAAACAATCAAGGGCTTGGTAATTGGATTTGCCACAGATCTGGCAAGGAGAATGAGGAGATGTTATATTTGGTGATGGTCTAGGAGTGCTGTAGGAATGGTGACTAGGGATAGGTTGGATGGTGGTTTAGAAGGAGGGATGAAGTTGCGGTAGGTGGGAGAGTTTGTAGGTTGAGGACTCAGAAATGAGGGTTGGTTCGACTTCTGGGGATATTTTGGTTTTCTATTAAAGGAGTTTTGGGTGAAAATAAGGCAAATTGATTTGATTCGGTAGAGGTATCATTGAATTGTGATTCTAAGAGAAGTTCATCGCAGAGGAGTTCAATTTGAAAGTCCTCAAAGGATAGTGGATTGTCTCGGATGGCTAGGGATAGGGAGGTCGTGAAGGGAA
This sequence comes from Fraxinus anomala, assembly GCA_903798345.1. Lineage (NCBI taxonomy): Eukaryota > Viridiplantae > Streptophyta > Magnoliopsida > Lamiales > Oleaceae > Fraxinus > Fraxinus anomala. The sequence continues at coordinate 3,263 of CAIGRN010062414.1, forward strand.
GATATGTGGGGTTTAGGCCATGAGTGACATAGGTGATCAAGTCGTCATCATCAATAATTTTTTCAGCAGCACTGAGTTTTAGCCCCAATTTCCTTGGCCTCATCAAGGTAAGTAGAGCAACTACGAGAGTCTTGAGTGAGGGATTGAAGCTTTCTATTGAGATGACTAATACGAGATTGAGACTTGGAAGAAAACTTCTTCTCCAACTCAATCCAAGCATGAGTGTTAGAGGTAAGTCCAAAAATAGGAGTCACAATGTTGGGCAAAGTGGTGTTGATCCAACCTAGCACAAATTGATCCTTTTTATGCCATATGATGTACTGGGGGGTTGATATCGGCGGTTAATTTTCCTTGATCATTAAGAAGAAATTTGATGGACATGGCTCGGAACCATCCACGAAGCCTATCAGATCATTGTTTTTGAGTATAGGAACCATTTCAAATGAGATAATTGGATCCATTAAGCTTAGAATATACCAATTGATTCGGGGCAGTGAATACAACAGAGGAATTAGATGTGTTGGCCACGGAAGAAAGTCGGAAAGGATCTGAAGTTATGCGTGAGCAGAAAGCTCTGATACCATGTAAATATTTAAGCAAACAGAGTAAAATAGGCTAACTTGCATACCTTAGTAGTCTAGTATATTGATGGTTTACATAGATTTACAGAGAATGAATTCGTTATAATTTGAATTACAAAGATATATCTCGTTTGTTACATCCCTATATGTCAGGAGATATCATGCAAAGTTGTTGAAGCAATGTTATCTATGAAGATTATGCTGATATGTTAGGATTCCGTATTGTTCTCCGTTGAGCATTTCAAAAAAAATCTCAAAATATATTGACTGCTTCTCTTCTACAAAATCCGTCCTTCAAAATTTGAGAGAAGATCGTTGTGAAGAACTTTTTGCCAAAGTGAGAAGCAACTTAAATTGTTTGTAACTCGTTGATTTTATTGCAAATTTGATGTAACAATGATATGATGATGTCTTTTTCTACGTATTTCAATCAAAGTTCTCATGTAGTTTAGTATTTGTTGTATGTTTGTAACTCTTTTTATTACATCTGACTCGATAACATGCGTAACAAAAATTTCAGTCATGTCTAGTCGAATGTATGATCACAAAATTTTTATAACATGTGTAACAAAAATTTCAGTCATGTAAATATGATGATGTACACAAGCTTATTTTTCTAAAGTGGGGGACAACTTGGAATTCAAAAAAAATTGGGATCAAAGTGTAAATTTCACACATTTATATATAAGAAATTTTAATTTCAACGACGGATTTTTTATCATAAAAAAGTTGTTTTTGAATTATTTCATCGAAAAAAGGTTGTTGAGAGACTTTTGAAGATTTTTTATAGTTGAAATTGAAATTTCTTCCATAACACTTCAAATTTGAATTTAAAATCACTTTAACTCGAGATAATCAACTTCACAAGATATAAGCTAGCAACTTATGCTATGTTTCAAGCAAAATGTCATAAATAATAATTATTTTTTATTGATTTTATTGACTTACTTTTCTTTCTCTTTACTTTTTTTTTAAAAAAAATTCTAGTAAGGAAATATGAAAGTGTAGAAAATCTGAAAAAAAATTCTTTCTCTTTATGTGCACCATTTTGGTGCAAAATGGTGCAAGTGAATAGTGTTGTACCATATTTGATTATAGTCCTTTTTGCCTTTTTTTTTTTTTTGGCAATTGGCACCAAATATTGTTAAGGGTATTTGTGTCATTTTATATTATACATAAATTTTAATTCTTAATACCATTATTATTAATTGAACATTTGTGAGATGAATATACGAATTTCGATAATTAAATTACAACACTAGTTCGATTGTCATATTATAATATCGGGATTCGAAATGTACTACGTTATTGTTTAATAACATGATTTAATATTTTCTTAGTTGTGGTATTTTTATTAATTGTACTATATTTTTTTAAATTTATTAACGAATTTAATATTTTCGCTAACGAAACGTAATTATTTATGTAGTAGTAAATTAAATAAATAATTTTTAGATATATAAATTGTTAAGAATAAAAAAAATGAAGAAAATGATTAAACATTATTAATTTGGTGCAACTTTTGGCGTAATGGATTGAAAATGATTTTTAGTTTGCTGTAAATTTTGATGTAAAATGGTGCAAAACTTACCTCAAATTTTAGTATGGTTGAAGATGGTCTTATACTTTACAAAGTCTATGTCAACTCGATCAATTCATAAAAAGATATTTTAGTGTTGTTTGACACTTTTATCAAATATTCGTGAAAACAAATATTTAAGTGACTCGAACAATTTTATTATACATGTTCAATAAATACTCGGAGTTCAAAATAATGTCAAATTTGGGTCGGAGCAGCCCGACCGATATTTGGTTCAATTCAAGCCCACATATCTTGAGGAAATATAAGGAAATGGCCGGTTGACATGTCATATTTACATAGTAGCCTTTAACCATTTAAAAAAAGTAAAAAAGCATAAAATGTTAAGTTAAATATCAAAACCCAAAAATACACCCATTTTCTATTAACTGTTTGAGAGGAGAGGAAAAAGAAATTTTAAATCTCTCACACAGTCCACAGACGAAATCCAGTCGAAGAAACATTCTCACAGTCAAATCTCCCAAAATGTCATTTTCAACGAGAAACAATCCCTAAACCATAACAATCAGCCCAAAGGCTATTTTTTCATTTTCTTGTCAATTTAAAATTATTTTAATTCTTTTCTTTTTATGATAAAATGTAATTTTTAAATTTTAATTAATATTTCTATTCTTTATTAATTTAATTTTTTTCAATCTGAATTAAATAATATTTATATTCTTTATTTAATTTTCATAATTTCCTTTTATTTAATTTTATTATATATATATTTGGAAATAGTTTTAAAATTTATTAATTGTTTATTTTTTAATTATTTTTTTAAAATTTTAATTAAATAATATTTATATTTTTCATTTAGTTTTCAATTTTTTAATTTGTTTTGTTTTTATTATAATTTTTTTGGAAATATTTTTAAATGTTTTTCATATTAAAAATAATTTTTTTTTTCAATTTAAAATTCTTTTTAATTCTCAATTTTCTATATTTCTATTATTTTCTTTAATTTTTTTTTATTTTTGTCTGTAATTCGGTTCGCTTAATTTTTCGAGATTATGCTTATTTCATTATCTTTTGTTGAATGTTCTAATATTTGAATTTTTGCAGGATGGAGTACAATCTAATTGTGGAGTTTAGGCAGATGGCAANATTTTTTTTTATTTTTGTCTGTAATTCGGTTCGCTTAATTTTTCGAGATTATGCTTATTTCATTATCTTTTGTTGAATGTTCTAATATTTGAATTTTTGCAGGATGGAGTACAATCTAATTGTGGAGTTTAGGCAGATGGCAAAAAATATACACGGAACAGTAGCTTTAATAGTTTCACTACTGTGTTGGAGCTGCTGGATGATCAGCATGCAAATACTACGCCAGTCCTTCCTGTAGCCCCTGTATCAGTTGAGAGAGGTGTAGTACTCTAGGCAAATTATTGATGCATTACTATGTCGACTGCTTAGGTCAGTCGACAACGATGCCCTTCACTTCGACCTTGGTGACGAGGTTGCTACTTTCTCCATGTTTGAATTTACCCTCATGACTAGACTGAAGATAACGGGCGACGAAGCAACTGCTGACGGTACTCGAAGAAGAGAGCGTGGAAGTTTTTGACGACATTGATGCCTTCAGCAACTATCCGTAAAGGGCCAAAGATGTTTTGGGGGCATCGTACACGTATTTACCAGATCACACTTGAAGCCCAAGGGGTCTATGCGTAAGTACGATACTTATGGATTGCCCCTGACAGTGCATGTAAATATTTAACATAATCAACATTAAAATATTTTTTATATTGAATTATATATAATAATTATATGTGTTGCATATCTGGGCATATGAGATTGTCCTCCTCGAGTACTCGATTTGCTAGGCGATGAGAGACATGTTGCCCTCAGATGTATCATTGGTGAGCATTTCGAATAGACTGATGTCCATCGGCAAACAGTTATCAGCCCTCATCAACGACCTTCAGGTGAGTATTACACATTTGCGATTTATATTGTTTGTCATTTCAAAATTTCATCACATGATAATCAACTAGTTGAACTGTCAATATATCAGCTTGAAGTCCTAATTGAGTTAACATCGTCGAAGAAGGATAAGAAGGGTTGAGGTTTTGTGCACGAATTAACTGTTTCGCATACTCAACACGACAACATGTTCAATTTCATCTTGGACCAAGATTGGGTATGTGAATTGAATATAATTTATTGATTATCATTTTGTACGAATTAACTTATTTTAACTAAGTTAATAATTTTTAATGTTGTTATTTGTGAAGGAGCGCAGTCTAGTTGATCGATGTCACCTTCGCTAATGAGATCTCCTTCTCCTCCATCCAGACACCTCCCCCGTAAACCTCCTGCACATGGTCAAAGTCATTATTTTGATAATTTGCATGTTCAACTGAATGAATTTATGGCGGAAGAGGTGGGCACGTTACAACGAGAGAAGAGAGAAGAGGTGGACGCGTTACGAAAGGAGATAGAGACGTTACAATAAGAGATGAGAAAGGAGTTGGACGCGCTATGAGAAGAGATAGTGGCGTTGCGACTAGGGTTGAGAACAAGGTATCAAGCTTTTGTCATGATGTTGTAGTGTTACGAGACCCTATAGGTGAACTTTAGGATGAGGTCATAGCTCTCTAAAGCTATATAGTAGACATACGAGGGGTGATAGACGTGGTGGTGGAGATCGGGGTTGCATACCCTTCTGAAGAGATGATGATACATTAGAATCATTTTTGTTATCTGTGGAGCGAGAGAGGGTGGCCCAGATGGGGACATGAGAGGTGGCGGTGCCCAGGCTGAGGAGGTGGCGGTCTCTAAAGTAGAGGATGTGTCCGGGACGGGGGGTGACCTCGATGATGGAGGAGATGGCAGACGGGGAGAGGACACTACTCGTGACAAAGGGTAAGAAACATGTTGTTGACGTACCAGAGCAAGAGGTCGACAAGAGGCCGAGATTAACGTCACAATACGTCGTTTCTCCTTTCACGGTTGAAACAAAGATGATGACGTTCGTCGACGAGGCGTACCCCAATCTCTTCTGGGAGGTGGACTATGCCAAGTGGAAAACATTCGAGACAGAGTGGCAAAGAATTATGTCCGGGTTCGTATTTTATGATTTTAGTAAAGTGTGCTACGCTAACTCATTTATGCTTCTTTTCGCATTTTTTCTATTCCTTTTTTCAAAGCTAGCCACAAGATAGTTCAAAGGATGATCCCAGACGCCTATAAGTGATTTCATGACATCACGACTTCAAGAGCTTGGCTCGCCAACGATGTAAGTGTAATATCACAATTGTTATTATTTGTGTATATAATTTTTTGTTTATTAAATGAAATAACTCCTTCGATTTTTTTATCGGTGTTTCCTGATGTAGCACATCGATGTAACTATGGACTTGTTGCATGATCGAGCTCAAAGATATCCAAGATCATTCGACATTTCTGATCGAGTCATATTGAGCATCGAGTTCCTAAGTGTCTTTACCATTGAGTATCAGTCGCTCCAACTTATGGGTAATGAGTATACAGTGCCCGACTATATGCTCGAGTGGGTAATAGGAATATGGCCGTGTGCTGGGGAAAACTCATGGAAAAGTTGTACGCATATGTACATTCCAGTAATCGGGAATCATCGCTACTTTGCCGTAGAGATTGTCTTTGCTGATTCCACTATATATGTGTACGACTCCGATCATTCCTATTTGACAATAGGCTCGAGTTTCACCTAGAGTTGGTGGTGGTGATGGTTCCTTTGATGGCTAGACGAACATGAGTGATTGTGCAGGACAGATTAGTCATCGTGAGAGACACGATGACGGTAAGACAGTCAAAATCGTAAGTAATTATAATTTCTTTAATTTGAAAACTTAGTTTTTAGCTATATAGTACCGAACTAACACATTATTATTTATTTGCAGGGGTGATTGTAGCGTGTTCGCAATAAATTATATCAATTTTTTGAATATAGCACATAAGGTTGATGGAATCAACCATTCTTAGATACAAAATTGGAGGAATAAGTTAGCGTGCGATTTGTATGAATTCAATTTTGATCCATAAATATTTTATATTTATTTGTGAAATAATTATAAATATTGTAAAAAGAAAGTAAATATTGTATATTTAATTTCTTATTTATTTGTGAAATAATTATAAATTTTGTAAAAAAATGTAAATATTGTATATTTAATTATTTTTGAAATAATTGTAAATATTGTAAAAAAAATATAAATATTATTTATTTAATTATTTATTTATTTATGAAATAATTGTAAATATTATTAATTATCAGTGATACCATTACACATCCGTCTAATTGTCATTTAAGGGAATCTGAATTGTACAAAATTGGCGAGTATGTCATGTTGCTCTGCACCTGTCATACCTACGTGATTGAGAAAACTCTCTGGTAGATGGTATTCTATACGTACATAGACGTCCAGGATCACGCGGTTAAACTTCTGGTGGCAACAAACTATGAAACGGGAGAATATGATTGGAAACTTCTCACTCGACTTCATTCGATAAAGGAAATATAGTCTAAGCATATGCAGCTCTCCAATAATCAGCCGTGTACTAAGGAGAACGTAAAGTTCTTGCTGCAAAGCCTCTATACATAGTCACCGCGACTGCGTGCTCACATGAAAAACTCTCTAACTGAAATTGACTACAAGTGAAGGTGTTATCAGACAAGTCACCATGTATGTCATATTACGTTCACATTTAACTGAAAAGCACAACTCATCCAGTGGTTCTATATTCAACTTTTTCGTAACCTCTGCAATCTTGAAGAGTTTATCCTCATGAATCTGGGGGCTAGCACGCTCATACAACTCTGTGATTTTGCACATCGATCGTGAAACTACTGTTGCAGCTTGTTACGAAGGTTCTCAACCATTGCGAGGATTGGTAATTCTTGATCCTTTTTGAATAATGCATTGAGAGACTCCGTATTTTTTGACGTCATCGTGTTATATCAACATCCTGGAAAATTTGATCGCACTCAATGTTCAATTCCCATTTTTGTTAGATACTCTCATATCGGGAATGATTTATTTCTTATTTCCACCATGAATTTATTACACTCTTCAAGACTATAAGCTCCGGCTGCTCACCTGAACAATGAAAAGATGCCTTTACCGCGATATTTAGTCCTCAGATTGTCTTGTATATGGTACATGCAATACTCATGATATGCCTCGAAAAAAACTTCAGCGATATCGATTATTATAGATAGTTCCCGATCAGTTACAAAGGCAAGTTCCTCGACTTCCCCTATTACTTCCCTCAACTTTGTGAAGATTCAACGTATCGACAGATTATTCTCACTATCAACTAAGCTGAATCCAAGAGGGTAAATTTGGATGTTGGCATCATGACACGTAGCAATAATTAACTTGCATTCGTATCTAACTTTCAGAGTTGTACCATTGACTAAAATTAGGGATCACATCGTATTTTGAAATTCCCGAATGCATTGTCTTAGCCATAAAGAAAAACTTAAAGTGATTCTCGCCCTTCGTCTCGATAAAAAATGCCGAGCTAGGATTAGTCCCATGTTATGGTAATACCTAACCAATTTAGCATAACTCTGTTGACCTATGATTCAATATACCTCCACTTGTTTTGATTATAACAAACAATATACTTGTATTTCTAACAAACTTTGTTTCTTGAGTTTTTCATGAATATATCTTCTTAAGCATTCAAAGAATCAAATCGTCATCCAT
>CAIGRN010062415.1:0-13537 GCA_903798345.1 Fraxinus anomala
TTTTTTGCTTCTTATTTTATCTTAGTCAATCGTCGAAGTATGTATGCAATATATTCCGGGGCTTCAGTTTCTCAGTCAATTGTCGTCAAGCAATCCTAGCTAAATAAGACCTTAAAGATAACTTTGGTAGGAAGAATTTGGGTCAAGAAAAAGATATGAAGGCATAAATAAAAACTACTTTCATATGGTTTAGTGGTGAAAATAAAAAGGGAATGAGTCAAGAAAAGAACATTCTTTGTTAAATAAATGAAAGCAACACTTTTATTTACTTAACTTTTCTAGTATTTTGTTGACTTTCTTAATATCTTGAAATTATTTAAGGTCGAGCTTTCATGTGAATATTGAGCCGATGATGTAAAATTTGGAAGAATGAAGTATTAACTATGATCATGGACTTGTCCTCGAGACTATTGTAAAAATTCAATTAGCTAAAAAGACAATTTTTCTATTTCTGTAACTTCATGTCATCACGTGCATGCTTAAATTCGTGAACGAACTACGTCAAACAATCATCAACTCGTGATCTGTGGTTTTACTTTATTGACTTAAAATTTGAGCATGATAAAATGAAGTGGGAAAATCGAATATTTGTTTTACCTACAAAAAGGAAAAAAATATCTGATGCTCTAATTTAAAAGCAAGTACGAGACAATATCGAATTCTGAATTATTATACTTACTGGGTTCTCAATTTATTCCAATATGTTTTAGGATTTCTTAGCTTCTTTAATTGAAACTATGCTACAGAAAAAATACAGCATCTTGAAGCTTAACAATGCCAAATTAAGATATTCTGCTAATCTTGATTTTTCTCCTCCTCCTATTAAATGTTAATATAGAAAAAATGAGTTTAGTTAGAAAGAATTCACCAAGCACTGATTATGTGATTCACGATATCATTGTTGAAGAAGCCCTATTGTTTGGAGCAAGAGTGAACAAGTATAAACGGTTATGATTTTTTTTTTCTTTTTTTTTTTTTGGGCTCCCTAAGGAGCTGGGCCTAAGGCGGCGACCTTTTGGGCCTCTTCTCAGGTCCGGTTATGTCCAAGGAAACAACAATATTAGCAAATCCTAAGGACGAAGAATTTACTTCGATTTGTAAAAGAGAAATCCAATACTTTAGTAAGTGATGCTATCAAAAATCGTCACCTGAATGAACTCGAACTGGCTGATTGAACTCCGCACGATCTAGTCTTCAATACCTGAAACAAAGACGTTGAGGTGTGTCCTCGTCGCCCCTCCGATACTTAAATCAGAAAAAAGAATTGTGTAAGAGATTGTATGCTGGAATATTAATAAAAACGTACCTTAATAATGAGGGTGGGCTACGTACTTATAGACGTTGGAGGTGTTGTCCTGAAAGGACGGAATTTTCCTTATAGACGTTGGAGGTGTTGTCCTGAAAGGACTGAATTTTCCTTAGTTAGTTTAAGGTGTTTGTGTTAGAATTGCATAATTTGAGTTCGGGTAGAATTCGTAATAAAGTAGGAGTTTGTGTTTAAATAGGATTAACAATTGTAGGAGTCGTACATCAGGGTCAAAGAGGATACGTGGGCCGACCTGTTGTTTGGGCCGATCTCGAGCTCGACCCGACTTTGGAGTGGCCCATTTTGGTCGGCCAAGCTCGGCCCATTGAGGTCGAGTTCGGGTCTTGAATCATCACAGGCCCGTGCATCTAGAGAGCAACTGAAGGCTACGTTATCGAGCTGCGTGTAAAGATGCATCGAGGTGTAATTGGGCCGGGTCGAACTTAATGGGCCACTGTGCGTGACAGCTGTGCTGCCATGTGTCGAACACGTGTAGGTTCAAAGGGAGTGACCTTTGATAGGTGCCACATGGCATCATCCAAGGGCCAGGATTGCAAGACCTTTGACATTCCCCTGACCCCTATAAATACCCCTTTTTCACCTTTCATTTCACTTTATTACTTGCAACTCTAAGCCAAAGCAGGTCGAGTTCGAGGATTAGAGTTCTGTAAGCGTCGATCTCAAGAGGTAAGTGTTCGAGCTCTAAAGTTGTTTATTTATAATGTCGAGTAGTAGTAGTGACGGATCGAGTGGTAGTAGTAGCCAAATATCTAGGAGTTCGACAGTTAGGAGCCCCGATCCCAAAGATACGTCTATAATTCCAATGGCTGTGCCCATTACTGCACACCCCGAGGTTGAATCTGTATGGACTTACCTTAGGATAGCGACCACGTACAAAGAATGGTCATAAAAATAGTTAGGGAGTTCGGGGTTATGCCTTCGTGTGATGTTAGAACCCCCCGAGCCTAGTGAAACTATGTTAGATGCTTGGTTGGGAGAGATGACCTTCTTTAGGGATGCCTTTAAGGCCAGGCATAGGCATAGGTGGCCTCTTCACCCATTCTTCATCCATTTCCTGACCTCGTACTTTATCTGTCCAAGCCAGTTGGCTCCCAATAGCTGGAGGCTGTTGGTGTATTTTTTCATTTTATATAGGTGCCTCGATGTCGATCCTAGGGTCGACCTTTTAAGAATGGTCAATGATTTGAAATTCTCGCCGAGGTATAACTATTTTGTGTATTTATCGATGAAGGATGGATTCAGGACACCAAAAACCCCGAGCTCTATTCGAGGTTGGAAAGAGAGGTACTTTTTTGTCAGACCCCAAACCCCCGATCATCCCTTTAGCCCGATGTGGTCAATCCATGATAAGGATAGGTTCAACGAGGGTTAAGCATACTTCGAGGTTTTGGAGAGGGATAGGTTGAAGTTAATTAACCATGAACCCTTTGCAGCCAAAGTCGATTATCTACTCAAGGATAACACCTTCGACCTCGCCAACGTGAGGAGAATTGAGGGTATGAGTCTGAACTCTAGTTGCTTTTGTGTTTTTATCCCGAGCAAAGGTCGAACTAATGCCATCAAAGCTCCTCGTGAACGTGCACCACAGAGCTAAGGGTCTAAGGCCCAAAATTACCTGCCCCATCGAAGGGGAAGAAGCGTGCTCGAGAAGAAGACTCGAGCAAAGTTCGTAGCAAGATCCGGCAAACGTCTAGAAGCCCAGCCCCTCTGTCGTAGCCATCCCCACGATCCTCCGTTCATACTTCTACTCCCTGTATGCTAGAGGTAGTGGACCTCGAGGAAGACATACGTCTCCCATCCTCAGTATTGGAGGAGCATGCTCGATGCCCCCTCATTCCAAGCACAGTGAACAAGTACTTGGATAAGGAGGGCACTTGAACTTATTACCCTGAAGGTATGGGCTCGATCTCGAACTTGTCTTTTATTATTTTAGTTCATAGTACGAGTTTTAACTGTTCATTATCTTCTCAGACCTTGAACATGGCTCGAGGTCTGGCCATGAGGAGCTTGGGAACATCGAGCAAGGTAGCTGAGCTCAAGGCGTTAAATGAGGAAAAATATAAGTGGATCTGAGAGCTTGAGGTCGAGCACCATCTTGCGCGGATCGAAATAAGAAAAGCTCGAGATGAGATATGAGCTATTAAGGATGAAGCTGAGGAGGCCAAGCTCGAGCTCCTTCATGCTAAGAAGCGTTTTGAGGACGAGCTTGTTAGGGTCTGAACTCAAGCAGTGGATGATTTCAAGAAATCAGAGGAGTTCGGGACACTCTTAGGGCAATATGGTTCGAGGTGATACCATTATGGATTGAGGCTAGTTCGATCATACCTGATGATGAAACTGCCTGAAGACTCGAAGCCCCTAATCTAGGATCTGAGGATAGTGAATGAGCTTGCGAACGAGCTTGAGCTTTCAAAGTCTAAGGTAAAGGATGACTTGGGGACGAGGTCGAGACCCCTACTAAAGACAACCCAGCAGACTCGGTGGACCTAGCCCCTCCCCGAACTTATTTTTTGCAAAAAAAAATGTAATTAAGTACATTGCCCGATCTGGGATATTAATGATAGATCAATGTTTTGGTTATTATTTTTATATTGTCTTCTTGTACGTAGATAGTTCGTGTATGTTGGGGAATGTTAAGCTCGAGTGTTTCATTTGACACTCGAGCTCGAGCTTTGTTCTTGTTTGATTTTTGGGCGAATCGAGGTTTGAATAAGGACTAGTTCGAGGTTCAAGTTTTAACGTCAATTTAGCTCGAGCTTTGCACTTGTCCAATTTTTTCGGCAAATTGAGCTCAAGTTTGTATGACGATTAGCTCAAGTATGTACTTGACCAATTTCATAGCCCAATAAAATCGAGTTTTGTATATCGATTAGCCCGAGCATTTTACTTGACCAATTTTTGGCTAGATAAGCTCGAGTTTGATATGGTAGCTAGCTCGAGCGTTTCACTTGACTAATGTTTGGCCGAAATAGCTCGATTTTGATATGATAGTTAGCTCGAGCGGAATGAGCACGAGTTTGATATTTTCATCACTTGTTATGCTCGATCTTGATGTGGGACTATTTTATATCGTGAGGAAAAAATTTGTAACCTAGGTCGCGGTAATGTGTTCGTGTCTTCGAAGTGCCAGCCGTATACGTTGGGCATGACCTTATGCTGGTTTCAATTGTACTAGCTGCATGCGCGGAGCACGACCTTATGCTAGTGTAAATTTTACTAGCTGCATGCGCGAAGCACGGCCTTATACTAGTGTAAATTGTACTAGCTGCATGCGCAGCACGACCTTATGCTCGTTCGATGTGTTAGCTGTATGTGCGGAGCACGACCTTATGCTAGTTTGTTTGGGACGAGTTTGTATTGTCGAAATAAATTTAAAATAATAAAAGAGTAAAAAGTATATAGGTCATAACTGAAAACTAAACTATTTGAGGGCATGCAAGCCTAAACTAGAACACAAACAAAAAATGAAAAGAAAGAAAAGCTTCCTAAGTACGAAATAGAAGATCAAACTATCCAATTACCTTGTTGTTTGGCTAGCTACTTGTAATAAATCTTCAAGTACACCACCTCTTAATTTTCGTATAACTTTAAAAGGCCCTTCCCACACTGGTCCTAGTTTCCCTAGAGGATGTCCAGCAGTTGTTGCTCTCCTAAGGATCAAATCACCAACTCTGAACCTTATTGCCATGTCCCGGTCGTTAGATTGATGACATACTATCCTTATTGTACCAATATGAGTCTTTTCAGAATGCTTTGTCCCCACTCGCACGCTCCCCGAGAAAACTTCCCAATGGTCACCTATCATAGAATTACTCCAAGCCAAACACGCTTAACTGTGGAGTTTCTAACGAGGGCCTTTCGGAAAAGAAGGTGCACCTTGTTGGTATGATTTTTTTTTTTTTTAACTTCCGGAAAAGAAGGTGCACTTTATTGGTATGAGTAGTACCTATCAAATCTTTTTAAGCTTTCTTGGTCTAGGCATTACGTTCTGTATGTCCAAAGTATGGTGGGCAATTCCTTGGGCCAGCTTCCTTTAGCATTATCAATCCTTGTTCGAAGGTCTTGCAATATGATGCAGTCAGTTACTTCAGCGAGACTGTTACATTGAGGGTGTGAGACCAAAGTCAGGCGATGGTCAATCCCGAGGTTGGTTTAAAAGCTTCTGAATTGCGAATAATCAAATTGTCTTCCATTGTGTGCTATCAGCACCTTCGGTATCCCGAACCTACACACAATGGATTTCTAGACGAATGATCTGAGCTTGGGTTCTGAGATCATTGCCAAATGCTCAGCTTCTACCCACTTATTGAAGTATTCTACCGCTACAGCAACAAATTTCATTTAACCTCTTGCCAAAGGAAAAGGTCCAAAAATGGCCACTCTCCATTGCTCAAAAGGGACAGCACACGAGATGGAAGTTAGTTCTTCAGCGTGAGTATGTATCATATTGCCGAACCTCTAGCATTTGTCACACCTCTTCACATAATCCGATACATCCTTCTTTATGTTGGACAATAATAACCATATCTTATGAGCTTGTAGGCAAGCTTACGGGCTCCTTGACGATTCCCACATATACTTTCGTGAACTTCTGCCAAGGCTAGGAGAGACTTAAAGGATTTGAGACATTTGAGGTAGGGTAGAGTAAAACTCCTGCGAAACAAGACTCCTCAAATAATGCAGTACCTTGATGCTCTATTGTTGATGCTTCTTGCTTCCCTGATGTTAGATGGTAGGCTCTCACTATTCAAGTAATCCAATATTGGATCCATCCAAGAGGGTTTATAATCAATATCCATGACGTTCGTCCCCTGATTTATGCTAAGTTCAATCACTATCTTGATATGCACCATTCTGTCCAATCCATCTATCTCCATGAACATAAGTCTAGATAGCACGTCGCCTTTCACATTTTCAGCTCTAGCAATTTTGTTGATCTTACAGCTTTTAAATCGTCTCTGAAGGTAATGCACACTTAAACAATATAGGCTCATCTTCTCATCTTTTCTCTCAAAAGTACCTTTAATCTGGCTAACCACAAGTTGTGAGTCACTGAAGACTTTGACATGCTCAAGCTCAAGGTTGCGTGCCAGTTCTAGGGCTAGAATCATAGCTTTATACTCTGCCTCATTATTGGTTGTTTCAAATTCAAACCTGAGCGAGCATTGGATCTCGATAGTCTTGTTCGGGTTGGTGATGATAACTCCGACGCCTGATCCCAAACTATTCGATGCTCCATCTACAAAGATTTTCCAAATTTCCAAGGTCTTGCTAGAGTCTTTCTCTTGTGGCCCTCGAGGTCTAGGGATTAGTTCTGCAATGAAGTCAACTAAGCTTAATCGCCCATTTGAGTAGTCCTCCCAAGACATCTAGTTTCTGTAGAATGTGTCTTAAACTCTATGTCAAATCCGCCAAGCTCAATCGCCCATTTGAGTAGTCTTCCCGAGACGTCTGGTTTCTGTAGAATGTGTCTAATTGGTTGATTAGTGAGCACAACAATGGGATGTGCTTGAAAGTATTGACGTAGTTTTCGGGCAGCTACAACCAAGGCAAGTGCAAGTTGTTCAGCCAACATGTAGCGAGTTTCTGCATCCAGAAGCACTTTACTCACATAGTAGATGGGTCGCTGGACCTTTCCAATTTCCTTCACCAATACCCTACTTACCGTGTTCTCAGAAACAGCCAAATACAATAACAACGAATCACCGGGTTTCGACTTGGTAAGAACTGGAGGTGCTGCCAGTGTCTACTTCAGTTCTTGAAAGGCCAAATTACACTCCTCATTCTAGTTAAAGCTTCGGTTACCCCTTAGAACATTGAAAAATGAGAAGCACTTGTCTGCTGCTCAGGATACGAACATATTCAAAGCCGCGACCCGACCGGTTAATTTTTGAATGTCTTTCTTACAATTCGGGGACTCCATAGATACCAAGGCTTGTATCTTGTCAGTATTGGTCTCTATTCCTCTGTGTGTGATCATGAATACTAAGAACTTGACAGAAACCACTCCAAATGCACATTTCGTAGGGTTTATCTTCATCTTATACTTTCATAGGATAACAAAGACCTCCTCGATGTCGGAGACATGGTGATCTGCATGCTTCCTTTTAATGACCATGTCGTCCACGTATGCCTTGATATTCTTACCTATCAAATGGCAAAGACCTTGTTGACAAATCTTTGATACGTAGCTCCTGCATTCTTCAAATCGAATGGCATGATTCTGTAACAGTAAATGGATAGTCGGCCATAACGAGGTCTTCTCCTAATCTTCTTCTGACATAAGAATCTGATGATACCTAGAGAAAACATCCATGAAACTTATAATTTATGACCTGAGGTGTTGTCCACAAGATTATCGATTCAAGGTAGGGGATAACTATCCTTGGGACATGCTTTGTTCAGATATGTAAAGTCGATACAGAGTCGCCACTTCCCATTAGCATTCTTAACAAGAACGACATTGGCAAGCTCATCAGGATACTGGGTTTCCCGAATAAATCTCGCATTAACGAGCTTTGCAATTTCTTCTCATATGGCTTCTCGTCGTTCTGGCGCAAACTGTATCTTCCTTTGCTTCACTGGTTTTGTATATGAGTTTATGTTAAGTCTGTGTACTGCCACTTTAGGGTCAATTTCAGGCATGTCCTCGACATTCCAGGTGAATACATGAATGTTACGATACATACAACTGATAAGTTGGGCCTTAGTCGTAGCATCAAGATCTCGGCCGATGGTAACTTTCCTTCCGGCTTGAGGTCGACCTCATCCATCTCTTCTATCGGAGGAAGTCTCCCACGATGCTCGAGGTCTAGCTCGACCTCAAAAAGCTGCATGAAATCAGTCTTAATTTCCCGAACACTGGTAACATAGCACTGTCTTGTTACAATTTGACTTTCTTGCTACAATTTGACTTTCTCAAATGACTTTGACCCTGTTACCGATAGGAAACTTCACTGTCAGGTGAAAAGTTGAGACAATCGCCTTGATCCTGTTTAGCAAGAGTCTTCCAAGTATGGGATTGTAGGCCATAGGAGCCCTTGAAAGGTTGTGATCTGTATGACCTGCCTTCCCTCTGATCCCAAGGTGAGAGGTAACCCAATGATGCCTTCTGGAATAACAACACCACATCCAAAACCTTAAAGGGGGTTTTGACCAGCTTGAGCTGTTTAGCTGAAATACACATCTGAATGAAAGCCTCATGTGATAATACGTTAGCTGCGCTTTCATTGTCCACCAAAATTCTCCTTACCCCGAAATTAGCAATGATCGTCGATATGACCAAGGTGTCGTCATGAGGAAAAGACACGCCCTCCAAGTCCTTTGATCCGAAGGTGATGTATTCTACATTGCCTAGTTCCATACTCGAGATCGAGGATTATTACCTGGCGTACTGCTTACGCCTGCTATTAGAATCCCCTCTTGATGTCGTCCCTCCGACAATAATATTGATAGTTCATGCGGTTGGCTACTTATCTCCCCTATCTTCAGGAGTCCTCCTATTTTTGCTATTCCCCTGACGCTTATCATTACCAATATATGCACATATCAAACCCCTCTTGATGAGAGCCTGGATCTCCCTCTTCAGGGCCAAGCATCCTTCGGTCGTATGTCCATGAACTCGATGAAAGTCGCAGTACTTGCTCTTATTACGGCCTTTGGGAGGAGCCCATAGTTTAGGAGGCCACTTCAACTCTTTAAGGTCTTTGATCTCTATTAGAATGTTAGACCTGATTGTGTTCAAGCGAGTGAAAGGTATTGGAGAAGGGTCTTGCCTTAGATTGCTTCTGAAAGGATCAGGACATTGGTTAGACTCATGTGGCCTCTTTAGATCGGTCTTTTTTTATGGTGGGGCATCACTTCTTGAGAACATGGTCTCCTCTATGTTAATATATTTCTCAGCCCGGGTAAATAAGTCGGTTATTGACTTATGAGGGGTCTTTGACAGAGATATCTTAAATGCCTCACATCTTACGGCATATGTTAGAGTACAGACTACATATTTGATATGTAGGTTAGGGATAATTAATCTTTCCTTGTTAAACTTTGCCATGAAACTACGAAGTGTCTCGTTGGGTCCTTGTCGCATCTGCATAAGTGATGAGATGTCTTCCTGATGCCCTTACTACTCGCAAAAAAGGCGGAGAACTTGTCAGCCAAGTCTGAAAAAGAGGATATGGAGTTGGGCTCCAAAGTAGAGAATCAATCACTGGCTACGTTTGTGAGTGTCAGAGGGAAGGCCTTGCACATTACAGCATTGGGTGCGACCTGTAAGTTCATGATGTCTGTGTATATGTTGAGTTGATTGATGGGATAGGTTTTCCCATCGTATTCCTTCACCCGAAAGTACTTAAACCGACGGTAGGGGATATGATAAAACTTCCGGGGTGAAAGGTGTGTTGGGGGTGAACCCTGTAATTGCTTGGACTTTTGAAACATTTCGGTAGTGATTCCCTCTTGAATGATTCTTGCCAGGTCAGTTGAGTCAAAAGTAATTGATGTCGAACCTATGGGCACATGCGGTACATCTGAGGTTCCGACCTCACCATGACGGGCCCGGGAGCTCACTTGTCTGCTATAAGACCACTCTGCGGGGACGGTGCTGGGGGTATACTTCTCTGTTGCAGTAGCTGAATCAACATGGCCACTTGTTGACAAAGTTGCTCAAACTCTGGGAGCTACTATTGTGGACGGGTGTTATGGTTCTCCCGACGATATCTCCTGGGGACCTAGATGGTCTCTGATAAGGGGCTGGTTGGGAGCGGATAAGCTTATTGGGAGATGTCATGAACGTGTGTTAACCATGGCTTCTGGTAGCGTTTCCCACATACGGCGCCAATGATGCTACCAAAAATCGTCACCTGATTGAACTCGAACTGGCTGATTGAACTTCGCACGATCTAGTCTTCAATACCTGAAGCAAAGGCATAGATGTATGTCCTTGTCGCCCCTCCGATGCTTAAGTCAGAAAAATGAATTGTGTAAGAGTTTGTATGCTGGAATATTAATAAAAACGTACCTTAATAATGAGGCTGGGTTACGTACTTATAGACGTTGGAGGTGTTGTCCTGAAAGGACTGAACTTTCCTTAGTTAGTTTAAGGTGTTTGTGTTAGAATTGCACAATTTGAATTAGAGTAGAATTCGTAATAAAGTAGGAGTTTGTGTTTAAATAGGATTAACATTTGTAGGAGTCGTACATCAGGGTCAAAGAGGATACGTGGGCTAGTGTTAGTGGCCCAACCTATTGTTTGGGCCGATCTCGAGCTCGACCCCGACTTTGGAGTGGCCCATTTTGGTGGGCCAAGCTCGGCCCATTGAGGTCGAGTTCGGGTCTTGAATCATCAGTAAGAATGACACAAGTTCAAGATATGCAACAAGTTTGGTGGCATTTATGGTGAATTGAAAAACTTCAAACGGGAAAGGTGATCGTCTTTTTCTTTTTTCATCGTGGATTATTTTTTCAGTCTTGAGGTCCATGAATGTTTTCCTTTGGCTATTCCCAAGTTAAATTAGTGTCCTAAATCAACTTTTATTTGATGAATTCTTTCTTCCGCTTGGCTTAATGATCTAAATATCCTTAAATAGTTAAAAAAAAAAAAATTCAAAATCGATTAAGAATAATCAACATCGTTATCCTTTAAATTACCCTCTCAAATTCCATGAGACTATGCCATATTTCCGTTGTGAAATCTACAACTTAAGGGGTTCACTCGTGATTTCGAAATTATGTCTGACTTAATTATCGATAACCTTATCAGTCTAATCGTGTAAAAGAAAAAGCCTTACGAGTTTAACTATTTCTCAAATTTAATGGCGTGTTAATAATAAAAGTAACTTCAATTAATTTTGCAAAAACATCCCACGTACAAAAGTTAGGTGTAACTATTCCACAAGCTTTTTCTGTCCTCATTCTTTTTATTATCAGGTAATAGTTAAAGCGATCTTAGTTTTAAGTAGTCCAAATCTAGATAAAATTTACCCATAACTGAAGTTTGTGTGCAATGAAACAAATATAAATAACAAGCTAACATGTAATTTGGTGAAATTTTGGTATTCATTGGAAATTCGAAACGAAAGAGGAATAAATAGACGTGGATGGAAATACACAAATTCATTTTATTAAGGCAAATGTTAAAGAATAAAATTCTAGATCGAATAAAAATGAAAACATAAATCAACTTATAAGGAGTTGAGCTATCCATCCATTTAAGATGGACCTAAGTTTTAATATGGTATCAGAATTAATTAAGTTCAAACGAGCAATTCGATTCGACTAAAATACAAAAAAATGAACACATGAATTTCAAAATGAATATGTTGAAACGAGCCACTATTTTACGGTGTTATATTAAGGGATAAAATCTCATATCTAACAAAGATGAAAGTATGAATCAACTTATAAAGATTTGGATTACTCCTCTTAATAAAATTAATATTTTAAGATAAAACCCAAATCTTGATAGTAAAGACCTAAACTTTGCTAAAATTTCGAAATTTTGATGACAGTTGGAGAAGAATAAACTTCTTTATTAAGGAAATACACAAATTAGGAAACATATTAGTTCCTTTATTAATTGGAAATTATTTAGGCACAAACATGAGGATTGGCAATCAGGTAATCTGCACAAGACTTGTAGAGTCCCATAGCAAGTTCCGCGCCTGCTTCAACATCCTCTTCTTTAAGTACAACATCGCCCTTGGCATGATATTCACTGTTGATCTTGATGACACATCCTCCATCCTTTGAATCCTCGAATTTTATCTCATAACATATCTTTTCAAGCTGGTCACCAAGCGCGTCTCCCTCAATTAAAGTGAACTTGCTCACGTAGTTTTCTGTGTCCAGAAATTCGAGCCTGTTCTTCAAGCTCTTGAAGTGAGACCCTGTCATATAACGCAGATGCTCATGAGATTATGTAAAATGAACAAAACTTTCGGACATGTTTTTTTGGGTCTAATGCCGTATAGTAGCATGTTATTTATTATTTATTTGTAACTACTATAAAATTATGAATTTAGTTTATCAGATAACATTTGACAAAATAGTACTACATATATACAAACTATTATGTTCTCGTTCTTTTTTCGTGAATTTAATATTTGGACTAACCATCAGAGAAGTTGGTCTGTTTGACACTGCCAACACCACCATCTCCTTCAATTGTATCAATGCTCTTGATGGATGGGGAGACTTTCGGCAAAACATCGTGGTTATCGGTGATCAAAGCCTTGAACATCCTCTTGGGAGAAGCATTAGTTTTGAGTTCATGGAAAAACTTGAAGACACCCATGTTTACCTTGAATAGTATAACCTTTGAAGACTCGATGAAAAGTTAGTGAATAGAGAAGAAGTGAAGAGCTGTGCAGAAAGCAGAAGCTGAACATGGTATATATAGCAGTGGTGTTGTGGATGACATCATTTAAATATAGCCAAACTGCACCTTAAAATTTAATATTTATGCACGCCATTATTGACTATACATTTTCTTTTAATAATCAATTTATACTTTTGCTTTAATCGTCAAACTTGTACCAAAAAAAAAAAAAAAAAATCATCAAACTTGTACAGTTTCTACATTGTATATCTACTAGTTGAAATTTAAATATAATACCAGAGTTGACCAAGTTGATGTGAATGTATTTGGGCACGAGAGTGATGGGGATTAAAATCTTGATTTTTATTTAAGTCAAACTCAATAATTAGTTTAGTTACATATTAAATTAGATCTATAACTTTTCAATTATGCATTTATTCAATTTTTATCAAAATATACTAAAAATATGATTTTAATCCCTTCAAAGAATTAAGATTAATTAAACATTCAAGTGCCTTAAAGATCGAGTGACATTGGAATATGATTAAAGAACATTATTATCTTTTAATTAATTTTTAATAACTTGTTCTCTGATATTAATGTTAAGCTCATATGAAAGCTTATTTTTAAGGGTTTGGCTAGATCTCCAGGGGTGCACGTGGAGCCCCTTATTGGTTGAGCGTCACGTATAAAGGGGGAGCACGTTGTCCAATTTCCACGTGGCCCTCGACGAATAACAAAACCCTATTTTTAAAGATGCAAAAAAATTAAGTGAATTCATTATTGGGAAAGTACTTAATCATGTACAGCGGAATTCAAACAATTTCAATTCTCATCAATATTTTTTTTTTTTTTTTTTTTTTTTTTTTTTTTTTTTTTTTTTTTTTTTTTTT
>CAIGRN010062420.1:0-18592 GCA_903798345.1 Fraxinus anomala
GGCAGCAATAGCTATTCCGAATATATGGTATTTCTTCCAGTTTAATGGGACGACGACTGTCATGTTCCTCATGTTTATATTCCCGAGCTCAATCATTCTTAGGTACGTGACACAATTGTTTGGTTGTGCTTAATAGTTATTTTTCAAGAAAGTAAATTAGCATATTTGGTTGTGCTTAAAAGCAGGTGAAACTTTCTTTTAAGTTACTTATTTTGCCAAATTTAATAACTCATTTAATTATGTTACCTTCATTGTAAAATGGAACGGAGAAGAGAGAAGAAGATTAAGAGCTTGTTTGGCTTTGTTTAATGGTTACTTTTCATGAAAGTAAATTAATATGTTTGGTTGTACTTAAAAGCAAGTGAAACTTTCTTTTAAGTTTCTTATTTTGTCAAACACGATTTTCAAAATTATTTCTTCACTAATAAAAAAATTCTTTTAAGACTTATTTTCACTTACCTTTTAAGTTATCTTATTTTGTTAAATATGATTTTCAAAGTTATTTTTTAACTAAGAAAATTTACTTTTCCAAAAAGTAAGTCTTAGGGTTTAACTTACTTTTTGTAAGAGTAAATTTCGAGCACAAACAAACATTCTATAGGACTTACTTATGGAAAAGTAACTTTGACAATCATGCAGGAAAAATAAGTAACTTTGTCTTGCACTTAAGCACAGCAAAACATGCCCTTACGATTTTTTATTGTTGCCCGATTATGTATTTGTTTCATCTCCTCTTTCTCGTTCTTGCCTCACCTCGTAAATTTCTTGCAGAGATGTGCATGGGGTATCTACCGGTTGGGATAAGATATTGGCAGTATTGACTATCGTGCTAGCTGTTGGGACGAGTTTGGTTGCCATTTTCTCAAATATCTCCGATTTTTTGCAAGAAATGACATGAAAATGTTGACCGTTCTTGATTTGTGTGCCACCATCACAGTCTTCAAGAGCAAAACGTTGGCTGAGTTTCATGTTGAATTTTTTATGAAGCTTAAAATTTATAAAACTTCATGAATTGTAAATATCTTCATATCAAATAGCCAAGAAAATAAATTATTGCAGAACATACCTTGATCTATTGATTTGATACTTGAATAATGAATCTTGAAGGTAGAACTTGCAATTTCTTTAATCTTGACTTCTAGGTTTTTAATTTTGATTGTTTTGTTCTTCAATTTGATTGCCTCACTCATTCTTCTTGATTCTTGAATTCCTTTATGCGGTTTTTGGATATTCCTCTTCAATATACTTTTACTTTATATTCTTGTGTTGATGGGATAGTACAAAGAATGAGGAATTACATATGAATTATAGATCATAACCCTATATATAGTTCCATATGTATTCGGCCTATCGTCAAATACAACCATAATAAATTTGGTCTCTACACATATAATCAGGACCACGCTTTATTTAGATTCTCAAAGCCTAATTAATTAATTCTTTATTAGATTACTTAATTTTAGTCTTAACTTTAATATAGCATTTATACACATTTTTAATCACATATGTAGGCCCATATGATGATTAATATTTTCGCAACCATCTTCCACTTAGGTTACATATGTTACCTTATAAATGTTTATAATTTTATGAGCTCAAAAATTTTGCTATCATAACCAAAAGTATCTCCTAACAATCTCGTCCATCAATTATGTCAATACATGATCAAAGCGATTTTCATTACAAGTATCATAACTAAACCCTCAATGATCACGCATAGCAATACAATCAAATAATATACATCATGTATGGATGTGTGTTATGAAAATTACATGTAATATGATCCAAATATGTTTATTTCCAACTGGTTCAACTATATTCCTTAAAACCTTATACTTTAATGAGATCAAACCAAAAACTTTAATCAGAATTAAAATTGAACTAAATACTTTATTACTGAAATTAACTTAAATGTGCACGAACAAAATCATGTGTCTATAAAGAAAACATCCAAAATTACAAACTCCTACTAAATTAGTATATCATCAAAATATACAACACTCATGTAAGCGATATACTCATGAAGGACCTTGGGTGGTAGACCTTTAGTGAATGGATCTACTATTATGGAGTTTGTCCCAATATATTCTATAGTAACCTGATCAATCTAAACTCTTTTTAACAACTAGGAATTTGATGTCTATAAATGTAAACGTTTTTGAACTCCAATTGTTATTTGAATGCAAAACTGCTTACTTATTTTCACAAAATAATTTAAGTGGTCTTTCAATTCCATCAAGAATTCGCAGCCCAATGACAAAATTTCGCGACCATATTCTTTGATTGGATCCTCATAACATGCTACAAACTTCTGCTGCCATGGTTGAAGAAGATATGAATGTCGCTTAGCATTCTTCCAGAATATAGCTCATCCAGCCAACATGAAGACATAGCCCGACATGGATCTCGTACTATCTTAACATCCAGCAAAATCTAAATAACTATTGATCTCTAATTGGTCTGATTTCTTGTACGTGAGCATGTAATCTTTTGTTCGATGTAAATACCACATAACTCTCTGGCTGCTTTCCAATAATCCATAACAGTGTTACTTAAATATTTGCCAAACATTCTAACAATGAATGTTATATTCAAACGTGTACATACCTGAGCATACATTAAACTCCCAACTATTGAAGTATAGGGAATATTCTGCATCTCCTTTACTACAAGGTCATTCTTTAGGCATCGATCGAGACTAAACTTTTCTCCCTTAGTAACAGAGGTATCACCTGATTTGCAATCTTGCATTCCAAATCTCTTAAATATCATATTGATATAGATCTTTTGTAATAATCATGTCGTTTTTACATCCATCTGATGTAGTTCAAGATCAAAATGTGCCACAAGTGCCATTATAATTTTGAAAGAGTTTTTCGTTGAAACTGAAAAGAGTCTCTTTGTAATTGATATCTTCTCTTTGAGTAAAGTCCTTTGCAACAAGACGAGTTTTATAACTTTCCACATTACCCTTCAAGTCCTCTTGATTTTAGATATACATTTGCAACCAATGAGTTTCTTACCTTTAGGCAATGGATCAAGTTCCCAAACATCATTGTTTTTCATTAACTTTATTTCCTCATTCATGGCATCAATCAACTTTTGATAATTATTCATGTGCATTTTTGATGAAAGTTGATATGATCTTCTTCCATCAATCAAATGACATCCTCATATTCTTGGAAAAATACTATAAAATCATCCGAACTCGCATTTCTCTTTTCTCTAGTGGATCTCCTTAATGGCATTTACTCTTGAGATTATTGAGTTTGTTCTTGTAGAACAATCTTTTTATTGTTTATAGGGGTTTCTGAAATATTGTCTTGATTCAAAATTACTTTTTGATCAAGATCTGGAGCAAAAAATTATCCCTAAATTTGATCGTTTTCAATTGCAACAGGAAAGATATGTATGTATTCCTCGTCAAAGACAAAATCTCTAACATTATCTTCCTCCCCCCTACAAACTCTATATTATCAAAGAACAAAGCATTCCCCTTTTCGAAAATTGATTTAATAGCAGGATCGTAAAATTTATAACGCCTTGATCTCTCAGAGTATCCAATAAAATAGCAATTGACAATTCTGGAATCCAGTTTCTTTTTCGATGGCCTATAAGTCTTGTTTCAACTGGACAAGCTCAAATGTACATGTGTTTCAAACTAGGCTTCTTGTCTACCCAAAGTTCATAATGGGTTTTGATGGTTGCTTTACTTGAAACTCTATTGAGAATATAAATTGCAGTTTTTAATATTTCTCCCCAGATAGACTACAGTAGGTGGAATGAATAATCATACTCCTTACAATATCTTTAAGTGTTCTATTTCGTCTTTCAGCAACACAATTCATGCTAGGTAAACCGACATGGTATACTAAGGGACGATTCTACATTCGTCTAAAAAATTTAGCAAAAGGCTCTGGACATTGTTATCACATTCCATCATATCTGTCATAGTATTCACTACAACGACTAGATCTAACGTGTTTTATTCTTTTATTGAGTTGATTTTCAAATTCAGCCTTATAAGTCTTGAACATGTTTAGTGATTGATAATTCTCATGAATGAGATACAAGTAGTAACAACAAGAAAAATCGTTTATGAACGTAATTTGTTGACCATTCTAAAAAGAAGAAGGGAATGAGTCATATATATCCGTATGAATTAATTATAAGTCGTCTGAAATCCTATTGACACCTAATCTCCTTATATTTGTTTGTTTTCTCTTAATATAATTTACACAAACATTTAAGTCTGAAAAATCAAAGGAATCAAGAATTCTTTCTGACACAAGTTTTGTTATTCTCTTTCAAAAAATGTGATCTAAACGCTTGTGTCATAATGAAGTAGGATTCTCATAAGTTAATTACATCCAATACCTCATGAATTCACATGAAATATTTCATTTTAAGAGGTAACAAAATTAAGCAAGTATAGATTATCATATCCAAATAAAGAGCCGGTACCTACAAAATTTGAATCAAGAAAAAAATAATTTATTATTTACAAACGAACAAGAATAATCGATTTTTCAAAATAGAAATAGAAACCAAATTTCATCTAAAAGACAAAACCACAAAAGTCTCTTTCAAATCCAAATAAAACCAATCTTTACTAAAAATCTGAAAAGTCATCATAGCCTCTACTTCAACTGATTTGTTGTCGCTCACATAGATGAATCTTTTAGTATCATGTGACTTTCGACTATTTAGGCAACCGTACATAGACACACTTATATGAGTAGTTGCACCGGAATGAATCCACCAAGTATGTCTAGGTACTGAATTAAATTAACATCAAAACAAACTAAGGTCAGAAATATACATTTCTTTATATGCTAAGCGTGGTATTTGGTACAATTCATTTTCAAGTGTCCCAGGATTCTACAAAAGTAATAGCCAGATGATTTATCCTTTTTAGGTTTTTACTGTTTCTTTTTAGCTGGATCAGGTGTAGTTTCCTTATTCTTTCTTTTCTTAAACTTGCCCTTAGAAGTACTGCCAAGTGAGCACTTTCAGTTCTGTTTAGTTCAACATTTCTTCTTCTTGCATACAGTATGAATTGAGTTCATAAAAAATCCACTTTTCATTTTGATAGTTAAAGCTAACCTTGAATTGATTGTATTGTCCAGGAAGAGAAATCAAAATCAAATACACGAGCAAATTTTCAGATACATCAAGCTTTAGTACCTTTAGTTTTGAAGCAATATAAGATATCTCCATGATATAATCCCGAATATTTCCTTTACCTTTATACTTTAATAAAACTAAGTTCGCCAAAAGCGTACTGGTTTCAGCCTTATCATTTTTTGTAAAACGTTTTTCAATTTCATCAAGAAATTTCTTAGCAGTAGTTATTTTTTCGAACATAGCACCCCTAAATGATTATGAAATACCACACTTCATGATCATAAGACTCATGCTATTTGAGCAATCCCAGTTATCAAGGTCCAATTTTCATGAGCATATCTTTATTCGTAAGTGCAGTGGATTATTCGGTTCTTAACACAAGGTCTAAGTCCATGTAATCATAAACGATCTAAACGTTCTCTTTATGGTCTTTAAAGTTGGTTCCATTTAGTACATGAATATAGTTGATGTTTGCAGATATTATAGAAGTAGAAGAGTTAACTGAATAGAGAACAAAATCAAAGAAATATGTCACATCAAAATCCATATTAAATAATTAATTAATTCAAATAATGATAAACCTTACCACAAGAGATTGAGTACAACATTGATATTTAGTCTTTGGACATAAATACCAACTTCTAAGTGGTACTCTTGGTGTACTAATCAAATATTGATAATAAACTATGTCAAACAATAAACCTACATTTGGACTGATTTATTGTTCACATAAAATAAAACCACAAACAATAAACCTATTTTTGGATCAATTTACTGTTCACATAAAAAAAAAACTTTACAATTGTCACATATTTATTACTACGGGTGTACATGTAATTCAGCCAAAAATTCGCCTTCCTTTGGGTCGATAAATATTCGCATAAATTACAAACACAACCATCTTTATGTCCCAAATAAATAAGCCTGGACAAGAGAGGTTACTTTGAAAACATATTGTTTCAACTAATAATTTTAGAATATTAGATAATCGAAATAAATTTTAGTAACAAAAATTGAATTTGAATTATTAATTCATTATTCTTTTATTTTTATTTTGTTTTAACAACAAAAAATAATAATTTCCTGACTTGGGCTCTACAGCGCCTCGAATCAGTTGCAAGGCATTGATCGGCGTTGCCTTTTCTCGAAACCCAACGCTGTGGCGCTGCTGTGATGCCAAAAAAATTCTGAAAAATTCAAAATTTTGAAATTTAAAACTTGAAATTCACATCCCAAAATTTAGAAATTCAAAGTATAAATTTCAACCATAAATTTTTTCCTTTAACCTCAATGTTTTAACAAAGATTCACTCTGATACTACTTGTTGATTTTTTTATGAAACATAAACTTTATAAAACTTCATGAATTGCCAAGATTTTCATGTCCAATCACCGGGGAAAATAAATTAATGCGAAACATACATTGATTCACTAATTTGATACTTGAATAATGAATCTTGAAGGTTGAAGTTGCAATCCATTTAATCTTGACTTCTAAGTCTATAAGATTGATTGTCTTGCTTTTCAATTCGATTGTCTCAATTCTTCTTCTTGATTATGGATTCTTGAATTCTTCAATCATTCTTCTTGATTCTTAAAATCTTTTATGCGAGTTTTGAATTTTCCTCTTCAATATACTTTCTCTTTGTATTCTTGTGTTGATGAGATGACACAAAAAATGAGAAATTACATATAAATTGGGGACCATAACCCTATATACAGTTTCCACTTGTTTTCGGTTCATTGTCAAATATAACCTTAATGGATCCGATCTCTACACATATAGTCATGCCCAGACTTTATTTAGATGTTTAAAATTCGATTACTTAATTTTTCATTAAATCACTTTAATTTTGGACTTAACTTTAAGATAGCATTTATACGTACTTTTAATCACATATGTAGGCCCACATTACAAATTAATATTTTTTTTCCAACACTTCATTGTCATTTTCTTCCAATTTGTCGAAGTGCAGTTGGAAGAAATGAATTATTCTTATGGCAATTGTCAATAAATTAGCTCATGTTGATCAATTTTGAACACAGTTGAAAGTTAAGAAAATTGCAGGAAGGTCCTTTGTGTTGTTGTATTCAGTAGATTGTTAATTTATTTTTATAATTCAATTTTGAGCAGGAAGTCATTGGATATTTTCCAAAATATTGGCATACAAATTATTACATCCAAATAACGACTGACCACATGGCTTGATTGGGCGGATGGATCCATATCCCACTACTTGAGTTCATTTCCACGGTAGGATATCATTAGAATTGATGGCACAAAAACTTTTCATTGTTGATGTGGCAAAAGAATTTTAGTTATGGTTATTTGAATTTATCATTATTTTAGAGAATCATAATTAAAATTCTCTTGTCACGTCAGTTGTAGAAAGTTTTTATCCTACTCACTGAGAGTGGGAGATCACGACTATAGAGATCATTATTTACCTATTATTTATTTTATTTGCCTTTGTTCTACTGCTAAATTAACTCTTGCTTCTTTTACAGTATTGTATCTAATCTTTAAAAGTCAGATGGTAGATTGCAGAAGTTATTCATTGGAGTATTAGTGAAGTTTCTTAAAGTTTGGTTCATCCAACTTTCAATCATAGCTTCGGTATTCGTTGTTTGATCAATTAAGAGCTTGTTTGTCTTCCATTATTGAGAGAAGAATGAAGTTTTGAATAGTATTTTTTAGAGAATGTGTGACTAAAATTTAAAGTAACTTTATTGGTTTGTGTGTAGAATAATTTATTTGGTAAATGTGTGGTGGAGAAAGAATGACATCGTTTGTATCAAAATAATTAATGGTAAACAAACAGGGGCTAAATTATCAATCAAGGTGTCTTATTTTGCTTTCTGATGCATAGTATCAATATCATAGCCGAATATGCATTCAAGACTAGGACTGAGACTGTCCAGTCATGATACGAATGTTGATGAGAGCGTGTCAAAAACGGATGATGTAACTACGTCAATAGATGGACTTGTTTACCAAAAAATAAAAAATAAATCAAGAGAGTAAATATATTTGGAATAAACCATATGTACAGATGTTTTACACCCACTCATATGTGTGGGACCCACGGGAAATAAAAAATGAAAAAAAAAAAAACCCACCCCCTCTTGCATTTGTAAGTATATGTGAAAGAAACCACCCCCATCCCTTCCATAAGTGTAGCATTGTTCAATATATTTTCCCAAAGTACTGCTTCGATTTATGCTACAATAAATCTCTTGTAAAAATAATTCTCAACTTATTTTTTAAGCTAATTAGTGGCCTTGTCAACTTTAGTTTGTTTTTGTTTTTTTTTTTTTTTTTTCCAAGTGTTTAATCCTTATTTAGGGCCCGTTTGACATGACTTTTAAAAAGTCAAAAGTAGCAGTTGCCCGTTAAAAAAGCGTTTAGAGAAAATTGATTCAATATGACTTTCTTTAAAAACACTACTAAATAAGTGTTTTTAAAATTTAATTTTCAAACAAAAATTAAGAGGAAGTACTTAAAAAACTCTTATACAGAAAGTAGAAATAAAAGTCATGTGAAACGAGCTCTTAATAATATAGAAAGGATATATGGAGGAAGACGTTTGACCTTACTTTCTATAATGATTACAAATACAGAGCTTGTGAAACTACTACTCCCCTTAAACATAACTATTACACTGCAAATTCTCTTCCCTTTTTAATTTTTTCTTTCCTTATCCTTTCAATTTATTTATTTTTCCTTTCTTTGAAACATATAGAGTAATTGAATTTGAATTTAACAATATTACTGTTAAAGAAATTGTTTCTTAAATGGAAGTTGAACCTACATTTCACGAAAAATATATTATTCATAAAAAGAAGTACTTTGATGAAAATGTCAATGATGAAATAAAATATTACTGAATAATCTTATTGAGTTTATTGTTTCCTATATAGTCGATTAAGTTCTATTTTTATCTAAGTTAAGTTTTGATCAATTTCAAAAATATGAATATACTTTTGTGCTCTATTTAATCTAAAAAAAATTACTAACTGCGGATGATAATTGTTTAAAATGTTGATGTGATAAAAAATTTAAGCATGACAGCACAAGTTATTTTTTGAGCTACAAATTATTAGAAGTTGTTTGCTATTAGACATCAGAAATGTTATTGAAGTTTCACATTATATAAAAATAATGAACTATTTTTGTCAAATGTGTGAATTGTTTATATAATATTACTGATTATACTAGTTACAGTTATATCTATCAAGAGGAGCTTCTCAAAGTTAAAGTCAATAAAATCCTACATTTGATCAACAATGTCATAAAAAGTTAAATGAATTGACAATGATGTCTATTAAAGAAATTTTAAAATAGATTAATTATCATAATATAATTGTATATTTTCTATTAAAAAAATCTAGAAGAGTTAATATAATTTAGACATTTGAAAGATTTAGATGATTATTTATTAACTTCAAATTTTTTATTTCATAAAAATTATTATATTTTGTTATTTTATATATTTTTATATATTCATAGGGTCTCATATTTAAAGTTGGCATAATGCCCTCAAAATTTTAGGACCGACCCTGTAGATAGTCTCAAACTTCAAAATTACGCGGGCATAAACATCCGGATGATTTTCGTAAAAGATTCCTTTAGTTGACGAAAACTCAGCATTTGACCATAAGCTGACCAATTTTATAAAGGGCAAAATGATCTTGTTAGGAGTAATGGAACTTATTTGGCTCACCAGCCAAGGCTGAGAATTTTATATCATTGATGGGTTAGGGGTTAGAAGTTGAGGTGGTTGGGGGTAGATTGACACAAATGAATATTTTTTGTTAACTCATTGATTTTTGGATGAAAAGTGTGCACATCTATGAAATGTTTGGGACCGCGCTAACTTTTTTTTTTAAAGGTTTGTGAACTTCGATGCAAATTTTCCTGTTTAAATTAATTAAAGGTTGAAAGATCATTTTGTCCTTTTTAAAATTGATCAAATTATCGTCAATCGCTAACTTTTGGTCAACTAATGAATTTTTGGATAGAAAACACGAAGAGTTTCTTCCGTCACACAATTTTGAAAGATTTAGGAGCTATATGCTATGATTTAAAGGTCTAGATGTATTTGCACTGTTTTGATAAGTTTGGAACCTCCACTATAAATTTTCCTTTTTTCTAATGCCTTCCAGTAATTAAACTGATTTTTATGGCTCTTGTTGTTCTATTGACTAGGTCCACTTACACTTCCACTTCCACTTCCACTTCCACTTCTAACATTTTCCTATGTTTTTTTATACTCAGTCCTATAAAATGTCTTTACATTGTCGTTGAGCTAGGTCTTTGCCATTTGTAAATTGAATTTGTACATAATGTTTCACACTTGCATGATTGTCAAGAATCGACTGGATGTGAAATAAATTTTTTTTTTTTTAAACGTCAAATCACAGTTTCACATGTAAATAAATGTAAACAAGGGTGTACACAAGCATGACTGATAAAGTTATGTAATTACCATAATTTCCATGGAATCCAAAGATCAATTGTCTCATTATTCCCCCTCCTGCTGATTTACATAGGGAGGCTTTGCAACTCCAATTGGTATTTAGCTTGTATTGTATTTCCCAACGGGCCTTTGCCATCTAATAATTTTTGGGACATGGTGAGATGTAGCTTGCCACCTAATGCCATAATAGCTTGCTTTCACTTTTATCGGAACATAATGCCCCAGATTAGTTTGGATTGAAATCAGATTTTTAGTAAATGTGATCAAAGTTGATGAAATATATAATTGAAAAATTGATAAAAATTATGAATTCCATAAAATATTTGGTTGAAAATAAATTCTGAAAAGAATGACTTCTAAAAAATTGGGACATTATTGACACCCCTAATACCATTGTTACTCCACCACAATAGTATTGTAAAACTAATATCTACCATGGTAGAGTCACATGGGAGTTGGGGTGGCGATTGTCCCCACAACATTTTAAAACTTTTCTCGATTTAAACTAGATTTACACATAACATTTTTGATATAATCGTAATACACATATGTTTTGGCCCTTCAACATTTTTTCCACTCATCTTACACGAAAAAATTCTGACTTCGTCAAAGAGTATATACTTACAAATATATACTAACATCTGATACACACATCCACTCACGCTCGCTCAAATGTGAAGCAGATGAGCAAAGAATGGAGATTCGAAAGTCGGAAGAGTTGCACAAGGCTCGTGAACTGGCTTTTACTTATGTCTTGGCTTCTACGAGATCGAAACACTTAAGTGTTCGTTTGATTAACACGTGATTAAGAGGAGCGTAAATCATGAGACGATTGAATCCTAGAAAATTATTATTTGCCATAATAATTAATAACTAAGGAGTGAAACATATGGTTGTGCTATCACATATTATGAGTTCAGTACAATTAGTTGAACAAAATTTCCATACAATAAATCATTTCAAGCTTCCATCATTAATCATCATAAGACATTTTGAAATGACCCTTTAACCACACATCAATAATATCAGTTTTTGTCTTTGCAATTAAGCACTATTTTTCTCTATTAGACTCATTTTTCTTGTACATGAAAACGCAAAACCACAAGCCTTGATGCACTGCATTAAACAAGATTAAAGAAGAGAAATACGTGACAAAACTCGTCGCTCGTTCTATCTAGTGCTTTCAAATTTAACGGACCGAGATTGTTGCGTTTGTTATTTATGACTTTAAAAGATGAGAAATTTCATTTACAATTATTAGATTTTTACGGTTTTGAAGTCAATATAAAGACCCGAACTCCAATGAAGAAAGGTGGAGAACTAATTGGAGAATAGGAATTAAATTAGAATAGAAGAAAGGGATGAAAGGTAAAGAGGGATAATAGTGCTTTAGCAGCATCTTATGAATTTCTTGAGACGGTGTTAAGAAAGTAAAGAAATCTTGTTTGCACATTGCACTCTAGGAATGGAACAATCGAAAATTTCGAGTAATTGGTCGACCTTTAAAGTAAATACAAATGAATCTCGAATGAAAATGGATCCAATAAAAGGCCATTTAAGTCCTAATCTCCAATGCACAAAAATAAATAAATAAATAAAATTATCGAGCATCTTCTATGTATTCTATTGATTACTATTTAGGTGGCATGCAAGTTTAACGACAATTCGTTTACATATGAAAGAATAATCAAGTCTAAAATTGCCCCCCCCCCCCCCCCCCAACACTAGGGTGGGCCCAAAAAAACATAATTCTAATTTGTGTTTCACCATCTTTTTTAGCTTATTTTTGAGCTATATTTTTCAATTGTCAGATAGGTTCTCGCTATTGTTTTGAAGAACTCACGACCAACTATGTGACAATATTTCGAAATGTAAACTGGAAACAATGGAAAATAGCTAGTAAAGATGGCCACTTAAAATAAAATTAATAATTTTGTTTCGTTCTTGAAATATCGTTGTCAACTTAAACAAAATTCTATTTGACATCAATCGAAACACGTCTTATTTGAATATTTAAATATGAATTATGGCAAATTTTCAGGTCGTTACGGTAGTATATAAATATTGTATTTGTTAATGAATTTGTGAATTGAGAATTTGGTATTCGAAGTTAAATTTGTATATTACAGTCTTGGTATTGATATAGAGTTAATTAGATATAAGTTTGATCTTTTGATTTTAGTAGTATTTTAAGGTATATGCATTGCACAGGTTATGTGCTTTGTTGTCTTTTACTTTTCGTTTTCATTTTTGAGTCTAATATCCAAATTTAGTCCATGTTTGGTCAACCAAAAACTTGACTTAAAATTTAACTTATAGTCAATAATTAATTCAACTCATAGTTTTTGAATTTAGATGAAGTTTTAGACAATATATGTTTATTCTTTGTCACTTCAACTTGATTACAAGCGATAAATTATTTGTTCATTTTGCTCCCATGACAAATATTTTATAAGAATCCATTGAAGCACAAGAGATGCTCTAATTATCCGTAAGTTGAATTGAAATCAAACTCTTAACACGCTTGATTGTAGATGAGATGGTTCAGACCGATCAACTCCTTTTGACATCTGTAAAGCAAATAATCTTATTTCCTCAACTTGAATATCCGATTACAGGGGTGGGGGTTACAAATCAAACAGAGTGCAAAAAGTTACTAGAACAACATATAATACGACAGTTGGACATATTTTGAAGGGCGACAACAAGTCAAAATTGAAATTTCTCAACTTGTATAACCTATAATGCCATTTGAAGGGTGAAAACAAATCAATATTGAAATTGCTCAACCTGCATCAATTCTCTATGACAAGTAGGAAAGATTTTCAAATTCATTTGTGTATTATTCAATTAAAGTTCGAATTTGTAACTTCTGCATATATAAAATTAATGCACCAAATCATAAACCCTCACGTATACACTAGTCTTCACTGCAAATAGCATTATTCTTTAAATTTAGTTCGTTTTACTCTAACCATGTTAGATTTCAAATTTATACATTATCTTAATTAGCAGCAGTGCTCCTGCAATCACGCAAAAGGTTTCGGGCACCAAATGCTTTGCCCTTTATGTTTATGCAAAGTGATTTTGATGGTCCTTTTATGTGCTTTTGCTTTAGTCAAATCTTCTTGGTGTACTAATGAGCAAATTTGCCTTTTCAGCACGATTTCTACCAACCATTTTAGAGAGGAAAGTTATAGAAGAGGGCCCCCCAAGGCTTTTTGCATCCAAATACGACATGGGATTCCGATATTTCTTTATTAGCCGAATAATAATTAAAAAAAAGTTATATTTTAACCGTGTGTGATTTGATTCGTGTTCCTTTGAAATGATTAAAAACCGTTCTATCTTTAAAGTTATTTTGATTGAATTGTGTCGAGGCTAGAGTCTAAATTCGTGATCATCACGAAATTCAAGAATGAAATAAATAAAATTTGACATCAAATCAACATAGTAGAATGTCCAAATCTCAAAAATGAAAAACGTATGAAATTGATCTCCTGTCCCAGTGGACAATGAAAAAGTTTTTATCCTGCCCATTATGGACACGAGATCATGCCTAGAAAAACGTATGTATCAATAAAAGTCTAGTTAAATCAATTTATTTAACCCATATTTGATCCTCATTTCTTAAAACTTGTTTTGACAATACATTTAATCAGTTTTCATCAAAATTTGAAAAAAATACCTAATATTTATCCCAACGAAACAGGGGCTAATATCATTGACTCTGGAATCTAATATGTTAATCCAATTATTGATGTTAAATATAATTGTGCATCTAGTTGTAATGCAATCCTTACATGAGTGAATTGGAGTTGAATATTCTAATTATTTAGTATAATAATTGAGACTACACATTTCCAATCCTTTTTCGTTTTTTATTTATTTATTTAATTTTGTAAAGGTCTTTCAAATTAAGTAATTTTAAATTATTTAGCTCCTGTTTGATGAAAATTAAAATCAAATTTATTTTGTAGATTTTGATTAAAATTGATGAATGTGAGATTAAAAAGTTATGGATCCTATGAAATGTATGATTAAATTAATTGTTAACTTTGACTTGTATTAAAATTTTAATTTTAATCCATATCGAACAAGAATTTAGAATTGTACAAAAAAATTTACATTGCCTCTACTCGATGGCTATGATTCAATCTTGAGATGTAATGGTGGAACACCTCCCAAGGACTATGAAGAATCATATACACAAAAAAACACTTCTTGCTTTCGACTTAAAACATGTTATCAAATCGCTCATTTTTGTGAACAAATTTTAAAGTTGTATATGTGAAGTCAATTATTTATTTTTGAACAAAGCTTGAAAAAATGCTAATAAAATCCATTCAAAGCAAAATACACGTACTCAAAATACTAAGACACTCAAAATATTCGAAAGAAAATCTTTTGAATTATTGATGTATTAAACGCATAATCGGTCTCGATTCACTTTCAGCAACAAGTCGATCGATAATTAACTTGTTAATGACGTCTTGCGCCAGCCAAGCCGGTCTATCCCGAACATCCGGCCCGTACACTAGCTCACACAGTAGTTGCACTCACTCTCACACACAAATCGATTAAACCGTGTGTTGAGAAAGTAAAAGAATTTACCATTCCTTTTACCTGGTCCCTGTCCGACATGGACCATCATTATTCATTACTGTCCCACCTTATTCCTTTAATAATTTTTCAATATTCATCCTCCCAAAGGTGCGTGCTTATATATTTTGCTGTAAATAATCAACGTTCCTCACATACAAAACCTCGCAGCTTGAGCTTTCCCAGTTATGGCCGAAACTGAAACCACGAAATCAGCCATTACAGAAACAAAAAAAATGGTCAACCCGAGAGTGGAAATCGACACGTCGCCGCCGTTCGAGTCAGTTAAGGAGGCGGTAGACCGGTTTGGCGGCAGCGGTCCTTGGATTCCCCGTCAATTGCTTTGTTTAGCTGCTGATCAAGTGAGTTCCCGCCGCCCCCAATTTTTCCATTATTTCCACTTTAGTTTGGATGCTAAACGTATTGCGAGTTTTTATACGACTGTTTTTTTGGTTGGGCATAAAACACATTATCATTTCTAATTAAAAAAAAAAAAAAAAACTTGTATTTACTGTTAATTTGTTTTGGCATTTGATGGATGGCTGTGTTCTAAATTTTAGCAAGAATATCCTAATGTTGCTTTGTAACTATCAGTGTACTTACAAAAGAAGACAACTGATGAGATTTCCTAACTGTGGTGGGCTCAGATATATTCAATTTCTAGTTTCTTACAGTAGGCATTGTCTTGCAACAGTTTAATCATGGCAGTCGGGCAGCTATTGATCAAAGGTGTGTGTTGAAGTAAATCTGAAAACTTAAGCTGTCTTAGAGAACCCCGTCAGGTGGTGGGCTCTGGTAGTTACAGTAGTAAAAATAGGATTCTGCCATTCTTGGATTTTTCTTTCTCGACAATTTCACTTTATTAAATGAAAGTTTTGTTTTATTTGTAGATTTTAAAGTAAAATACCAGATGATCGGAAAGGTATCATATAGACTCGATTTTTGTAGCTTCTTCAGTTGCACCTATAGCTATAGCTAACAGTTCCTCAGCACTCACCGAATCCTTAAGTTTGTTCTTTTTCAGCCATTTTCCTCTTTTGCATCTTTTAATTTTATTCTCTTTCTCGTCATTTTACTTTTTCTTTTTTCGTTGGATTGGCTTGAGGGGGAGTGAAATGCCTCACCTCCTCTAAAATGTATATGAAAGTCTTATCATTCGAGGTAAAAACGAGAGGGTTTTCTCCATTGCCATTAGCCATTTTTGTTACAATGCAGAAACTACGAAGTGTAAGATCCATCAATTTGTGATAATGCTCCACAATTCAGGCTTTTGATGATTTGCGATTGGTCTATATCATTCATTTTGAAATTGCTTGATTCATTGATTGCAGCCTGATAATGAAGTCTTTAACGTGGAGAAAATGGAGGATCATGCAGTACAATTGGAAAGGGATTTAATTATGAAAGAGCAGGAAACACTTGGCGTTTTAAAGGAACTGGAAGCAGCTAAAAGATATGTTGAATACTTAAAAGTGAATCTGATGCAAGAAGTGCCTTCATTCTGCTCAACTCCTGACATAAATTTGGAAAGGGAAATCACTGTTCCTAATGAAGAATCAGCTGAAAGGTTGAGCTTGTGCCCAGTTCCATCCCCTGGTTTGATTTTCACTGAGTTGAATCAAGCTAAATCAAGCCTTAGTAAGACTTCAGTAGATCTTAACGTAATTCGAGCCTCCGTTGAGTCTCTGAACAGAAAATTGAGGAAAGAAGGAATTTTGCTTGAAATGAGAACGAAGCCACAAGTACCAAATTCTGAAGGAGCCTTGTCTGATCTAGTCGAGAAGGTAGAAACCAAAGGGGGCTTGCAGGGTTCTACGAATATCTCCAAGGAACTAAATTTATTAAATTTTGAGGATGAGCAGTTTAAGAAGATGACAGAAGCTTCAAGATACGAGGTCATGAAGGCAATGACAGAGATTGAACGAACAAAGAACAGTATTAAAATGGCCGAAATGAGGTTGAATGCAGCGAAAAAGATGGAAGAAGCGGCTAAAGCAGTGGAAGCTATTTCTCTTGCTGAAAAAACGGCTCTATTGAATGGTGAGAATTCATCAGATGTTTTACTGCACAAGCCTAATGGAATAACTCTATCGTTTGAAGAGTACCAATCTCTTACTCGAAAAGCCCAACAAGGTGAAGAGCTGTGGAAAACAAAATTTATAGATACCAATGCCATGCGTCAAACCAATGAAGCACGATGTGCGGAAGCAGTTATTCTGGAGAACTTTAAGGAAATAACCAAAGAAAACAAAAAGACCGAAGATGATTTTGGCAGCAAAGAAGGAACTCGTAGAATAGAAGTCCATGGGGATAGGTTTTCTCAAACGCGATTGGAGCATGGTGGAGAGCAGAATCCCTCGGCTAAATTCAAATTTAGAAATTCTCGCTCCTCTCTTGGCCGTAGTAATCCACCAGATCTCAATGCAAATGAGTCGGTTCCTGGTTTTAGATCTACAACTTCAATAGGAGACTTAATGAATAGGAAATTGATTCTACAAGATGATTTCATCGTGGGAAATCATGTGGAGAACCAAACTGAAAGGCAACATATTTCTTTGAGCCAAATGCTGCGCAAACAGAGTCGACTTATTTTGCATCCTACAAAACCAGCAGCAGATGGGGGTAATGTTGAGAAGCAATACTTTATGCAGAAGAAGAAATTTGGATTCATCCAAGTACCACTGCCAAAACAGGGCAAGAAGAAACAACAGCCTATGAATATGAGATGACAATAAGGGTTAATTTGAAGTCGTAACGAAAATTTCCTGTTGCATTTTCTATCATTGGTTGTGTTTTAGATTTGCTTATGATTTCATACAGTTGTATGGCATGATGATTGTTTGTATAATATTCTCTTTAATGGCCTGTCGCCACTTCATATCTTTCAAGATAACGAAAAACTGAAGTTTGTTTGGGATAAATTTAGGTGGGCTATGTGAATCTTATTACCACTCCATTTTCTTGGGTCATTTCCGTCAAAATCAATAAATAAAATTTAGAGAAAAGAAAATAGGTTACGGTTTTCTCGAGTAATTGCATAATGAAAATACAAGAAAAATAAGCTTTATATAGTATCAAGGGCCGTAGCTATACCTAAGCCCCTTAACCCAATCGCAGTCGCAGTTTGTCCAACTTCGGCCACACATTGTATATATTAATCTAATTTGAGTTGTAATTTCCATTCCATGTAATAATTTATTTCAATGGTAAAATAGCTATGATATTGGTAAACGTTTAGTATGATTCTTCGTCGTTTAAACGTCTACTCCTATCACTTAAGTTTTTGTTCCGAATGCTATTATATGAGGTATTAGTCTTTCAAACAATCTTTCAAATTTTCTAGTGTTCGCCCCCTGCACTATCCATTGTAATTTACTGCTTTCA